>CAUYSK010031167.1:0-36783 GCA_963575035.1 Avahi laniger
TAATTTCTTTCTATTTTTGGTAGAGACGGGGTCTCGCTCTTGCTCAGGCTGGTCTCGAACTCCTGAGCTCAGAACGATCCGCCCACCTCGGCCTCCCAGAGTGCTAGGATTACAGGCGTGAGCCACCGCGCCCGGCCTGGAACTTTCTATTTTTAAGTAAATTATTTTCTGATTAGAGAAAAGTATAGAAAATAGTAAAACAAACACTGATTTACCACCCTCCCACACACTTTGTAAACTCTTGCTATTTGGCTTTATTCCCTTCAAATTTTATAAGAAATATATTATAGATGTCGTTGGAGACTTATGTACATCTCATTGACTCTTGCTCCTCCTTCTCTCAGGCAGACATTATCACTACCATGCATGTTTCCATAGTTTTGAATATGAACTGTGCAAGGAACTGTTGCCTGTATGGTTACCTTTTTATAAAACGTATTATACTATGCATCTGCTTTGGCAACTTTGTTTCCTTTCATTTTTTTCTACTAAAAAAATTGAGATATAATTAACATGCCATAGATTCATCTTTTTTAAGTGTACAGTTCAGTGGTTTTCAGTGAATTCACAAAGTTGTGGAATCATCTCAGCTATGTAATTCAGAACATTTTCATCACCCCCCAGAGAAACTTTGTAACTATTAGCAGTCACATGCCAAAAAGTGCTTGGCAACCACTAATCTACTTTTTTGTCCTTCTTTTTTTTTTTTTTTTTTTGAGACAGAGTCTGACTCTGTTGACCGGGCTAGAGTGCTGTGGCATCAGCCTCGCTCACTGGAACCTCAAACTCCTGGGCTCAAGTGATCCTTCTGCCTCAGCCTCCTGAGTAGCTGGGACTACAAGCGTCACCACCATGCCTGGCTAATTTCTTTCTACTTTTAGTAGAGACGGAGTCTCACTTTTGCTCAGGCTGATCTCGAACTCCTGACCTCAAATGATACTCCTGCTTTGGCCTCCTAGAGTGCTAGGATTACAGGCGTGAGCCACCACGCCTACCCTATTTCCATAGATTTCTATAATTGTCTTGGTTCTTATTGAAAATCAGCATCAATGGAAGGGTATGGAGGTGTTTCATGGACTCCAAGGAAAAGGACCATAGTGGGTTCCAGGGGCTGGGATCAGGAAGTAGAAATCCCCTGGAGGTTCCAGGAATATGTGCTCCAGTTTCTGCCTTATTCTCACTTTGATCTATCTTTTTAGTTTCCTCACTGCTTTCCACATTTAAAAATACTGGAAATTAATGCAAAATTTGTAAAAACACAGTAGTGGGAATGATGAAGCAAAGTATAGGTCTGGCTGTGTTCAGCCCGGTCAGTGATGGGAAGTTGCAACCTCTGCGTTGTCTATTTAACTTTACCAGTCAGACAGCAATGAAATAAAGGAAACTCATTTGTTGGATGATTACCATTTGATGCAGTCCTAGATATATTTTTTAAAAAGTTCTATACAGCAACTTGATCATAGAATGCCGGAAGTCAAACCGATAATGAGAGAGTGTTCTGAATCCTAAAAGATAGTAAGTCCCTGATTTAGAGTTGTGGCTCTTAAATGTTTTCAAACCCTGGACATTTGATTGCCAGCCACTGCCTGACTTGTCAGCCCGAAACAGGCTTTCCATAGCATGCTCAGAGGAAGCAGAACTGCCTTTGACAAAACAGAAACGAGGAGGCAGTGCCTGGATTTTGTAAGATTGCAGAAGAAGATGATTTATTCCTGCCAGATTCTGAGACCAAGCCATTCGATCATGATGAAGAAAGTTGCATGAAAGGCAGAGAGATGGACGAAGAACCTCTGCTCCATCGAAGGGATCTGTGAGCAGGAATTTGCTCCATTCCTCTCTGGGAGATGGTGTTGGTGGGGACTTAGGGAGTGCTAAGGATGTTGGGAGAGGAGAGAAGGGGCTGATGAGGAAATGCGTGCAAGTGGGGCCGGAGTGGCTGCCTGTGGTGCAAACCCATTCCCCAGCCTACCCTCCCAGGAGCGTTCCCTGGCCTCCCCTGCCCATGGCAGGGCTGTCTCCTCCCCACACCCATACCTCAGTCTGTCTGGCTACACTCAGCACATGCTCCTCTGAGACTCGCTCAAACTGTTGTTTGATACTCATCAATTCATTCATTCGTTCAACAGATGTTTAATGAGCACCTACTATGTCCCAGGCAGTGTTCTAAGTGCTGGGAATACATTAAGCTAAACAGGCAAAAATCCTTGTTTTCCCAGCACTTACATCCCTCCTCTCTCTGACAGTCAAAACAATCAATAAATAACAGTATGTTGGAAGGTAAAAGCCAAGGCAGGATAAGGGTGTCAGAAATGCAGAGATGGGGATGGAATTTTAAATGGGGAGGTCGAAGGATACTTTATCGAGCAGGTGGCATTTGAACAAATACTTGAAGGAGGACGTTCTTTTCTATTTAGCACCTGTGTTCATGCTGATGGTTTGGGATACATTTTTCCTATGATTTTTTTTTTAGCTTAATATAGATTTACTCAACAAATACTTGTTGAGGACCTGTTTGGCTTCTATTAATTTTCTCGGTTACAACTCAAATGTCAACTCCTTACTCCTAAATACCCTTTCATTTTTCCATTGTCTTCTATTGTAATTTATATTCTATTTTAAAATTTAAAATGACTATTTTTAAACTTGTGATTTTTGAAATTTTAAAAATTGAAGAATTTTAAATTTAAAAAAACAAATTTAATTCTTTTATTTTATTTTCATGATAGCATTTAACATGACATGGTCTTCCCTAATGTATTTACCTGTCTAGTAAGACAAGGGTCTCGTCTGTTTTGTCTACCAATGATTTTCAGCGTCTAACACATGATGGGTGGCTAAATAAATGTTACTGAATAAATGAATGTCCCAGGTGCTGCAGTGACTATGATGCTATAATAGGTTTTAGCCTTCGAGGAACTTACATTCTAGTCATGGAGACAGATGTGTCTTCTCTACGCAGAGTGTATAAATGTACTTAGCAGCCAGGCAGAAGAATATGGCTCAAGAATGTGCCGACCCGTAGCTTCTTGTTTCCCAGGACACAAATGACATCCCCCAGAAGTTTGTAGTGTGTGTATTGGGTCTTGTAAGTATGTTCAATTACCTAAAAAAAAAAAAACAAAAACAAAACAAAAAAAACTTGCTGAACTGCTACAGTTTTCCAGGTGTCACGCCAGCACCACAGCCAGAGCAGCAACGATACAGGTACCTCTTTGTCCTCGGGGAGTCCACAGTCCAGAAAAGGACAGAGGTTCAGTCTCATATTGTGTATACTGAGAGTCAGCAGCAAATCCTCTCCCAAGACATTTATTTGTTCAATGTCCTCGTCATTCAGTGTTTCCCTTGCTTTTGGTCATTTTAAAAAAATTAGTGCGCAGATAAAGATTCGTAAGAAAAAAACACACCTGAGACCACAGATAGCCTCTCTTGTCCCGTTTCTAGAAATACTCATCTCTACCTCGTAGCTTGGAACCATCTATAAGTTTGTGAAGAGAAAATTATCTGTGTAAATGACACAGCTTGCTGGAGGGCAGCTCAAGCTTTCTGACTCTCCCTTTCTCTCTTTATTTCTCCCTCTCTGCTTCCTCCTCCTGCCCCCTCCTCCTGCGAAACACCTGTTGCTGCCATCACGAGTGACACGCTGAGAAATGGCTGGCTGTGGTCCCTGGGGACACGCTGCTGGGTTGGGTCCCCCGTCCAGCCCCTGGACTCACCCCTCCTCCTCGCTCTGACCGGCCTGTCGGGGCTGCAGCCACACTGTGCGCTCAAAGGCTGCCCCAGCCCCTCCTCGGGGTCCCAGGGTCCCAGAGAGGAGGCTCGGCTTTATTAAAGGCAAAGTTTCCGTGGAAAGTAGGGAAGCAGGACCTTTTGGAAGGAGGCTGCATGTTCCAGCTTGGAGGAGAAATGGCCAAGCAGCGTGGCTGCTTGATGCCTGACACACTCACGCACGTGTTCACACGTTCACACATGCACACACATGCTCTCTCACACACACTCATACCTGCCCTTCTCCACCCTAACGACTATCTCATGGCTGAAACGCTGGTCCTGATTCCTTAAAGGCGGTTGTCTTTATTAAATTGAGAGAATCATGAAGCACTTTTCTAAATTTGAAAGGCTTAATCAAGATTGGATCAGGCGCAGGTGAGATTAATAGGCACGTTCCCGTTTCCACAGAGGTGGACTTATTAGCAAGCGTGCTCACTTCCTAGAGCAAAAGACTTCCTTCCTCTGGCAGGAGGGAGATGACTTAAAAAAACCTTTATGTAAAGTGACTCTGACTGAATTGCTCTTCCATTCATTGCCGGACTTGGGCAGAGTGCCGTCGCGGGTCCAGCTCCGGGACTGTGAGTTGGAGGAGGAGGAGGAGGACGCCCTGGCAGCAGAGCGGGGCCGACCCCTCACGTGGACTCTCCCTTTGCCCAGGGACTGACACTTCGCCCGCCCCAGGGCCACAGTGCGGGTTGCGGGATGGAGTGGCTGGTGACAGCGGGAGTCACGCTGCATTTCTCCACCCACCGGGTTTCCAGTTTCTCGGCACTAGCTTTCTTAGATCTGAGCACCCAGGAGGTGTGAGAGGCGGCTCCTTAGTTCTGGGTACAGCACATGATGCAGCCCAAAGAGAAATTAAAAAGGTGAACTGACAGGATGGCGGGTCTCTTTTAGGTGGAGACTGACCAGATGGACATGTGGAGAGTTCCCATGGCCAGGGAGGGGATGAGAGCCGGGATGTCGTGGTGGGAAGTGGGGGAGGGGCTGACTGAGAACTGAGAGCCAGAGTTCCTGAAACCCCTTCGCAATTCAAATTTCAGCCCTTAATGTCTCCTTTCCTTGCCTTTTCAGGAGAGATGCCTGAGTAAATAGGGAGCCCTGGTGTGAGGGTTCCCTTGTGTACCCATTTGCAGTCCTCTCGTGAGTCCAGGAGCCCTTATTCAACACACATTTCCTCCCCCGTGCGAAACAACTCATACCACTAGATACTTGAGGGTTCCTAGCTCCCATGTGCCCACACCCAGCTTCGGCTCAGCTGCGGCCATCCGGCCACGTGTGCCACGGAGTCCCTGAGCTGTTCCAAAGCTGTGTGTCTCTGATGGTTTTGTATCATCACAGTATGAATTTATAGTACTGGAGAGTGCGGGAAGGGAGTTACCGCCCATTCCCTCATTCCATCCTCATAATTCTACCGAAGGTGGGCAGACAGGCCTTTCGGTTGTTCGCCCACTCACCAGGTGAGGAAGCTGAAGGCTGGAGGGGCACAGGTGACTTGCCGGGGTGCAGAGCAGGTCAGCAGTCTCCACCTGCCCTGTCCAGCGTGGTAGCCACTGGCCACGTTGGGCTACTGAGCACTCGGAGTGAGGCTAGTGTGACCGAGGAACTGGATTTTTAACTTGCTTTATTTAAAAGTTCATTTAATTTGAATGTAAATAGCCATCTGTGGCTGTGCCCACTGTATCGGACAGTGTAGTATCTGGGAGTTTCTTAACACTGCAGCTAAGTGGGGAAAAGGCTAGGCATGGCCAATTCTGTATGGAGTCTAATGTGGTTTGATTTGGGGTAGAATTTATCAGGCAGGGTGGTGCAATTTAGTTTTGTCAATGCCATCGCTATATCCAAATGTGCCCCTGGTACCTCCCGGCAGGCACAAGGAAGCAGATAGCTGTGGTTTCCCCACCCTGTTATTAGGCAGGGGAGCTGTCCATGGTAGGAGAATCCCGCAGGCCAGACAGCAGGTGTTTTTGTTTTGTTTTTCCCCCAAAACTCCTCCCAGGTTGTGAGTTGTGGGTCCAGACGGCAGACCTTGCCCAGGCCCCCAGAGGCAGGCAGGAGACTTCTTGGCCCATTTTGGCCCTGACAGGGCCACTGGCAGAGAAGGAACAAGCTGATGTGAGTGACTCAGGCCTTGGGGAGCCGGTGAATGGGTTGTCTCTGCTGTCTGTCACCTTCCTTGGGTCTGAGTAAAGCTGGATTCAGGCGATGGAACGGGAGTCACTCACAGTCCTGTGCGGGGTGGGGTGGCTTTTTGTTTTAACTCTGTTCAGTAACTTCCCTGTCACTGCTACAGCCTGCGATTCCAAGTCCTTGCCAATGATGCGAGGCTCCCTGTGTATGAAAACATGAAGAATAACACTTTTTCTTTTCACTTATACACAACCCACCAACCTTCCCCCCTCCCCCAAACACACATTCAATGTTGTCACTCCATGAATTAAGGCAGGTGGGATCTTCTTACATAACATCTAACCCCATTTTAGTCTGATGAAGTAAGAATCGAGTGTAACACCTCATGATGTTGCTCAGAGATTATGTAATAAACCGTGCAGTCTGTAAGTCCTTTCTCACTCCCGGTCTCCCGATTCTTCCACAAGCCTGTGAGGTCTCCACTGTTCTCCCCAAATTCTAAAGCTCAGAGTTTGAGCCACTGGCTGATAAACACACGGCTAAGTAGAAGCAGAAATAGCCAGAATCCAGGGTGCGCTTCATGACTGGAGTAACAGTGTAGGCAGATGAAACGAAAGTTTCCTGTGTGCAGGACTCAGACCGTGGCGTGTGCATGCCATGTTGGGGAGGGAGAGAGCTGTGCACAGCGTGGCCAGGGGTGAGATGGGTCTGAGCGACTCCCGAGATGAAGAAGAGCCTGTTTCCACCCACAGAGCCCTGAGGGTGGGCCTGTCGATGGGCAGTGGGAGGATTGGGCTCTGTTGACGCTGCTGTGTGCTGTGTTGAAGGCGACCATCACTCTTTTGGCTGACAAAGAGGAATGCGGCCATGGATTGCATTTCTGACATTCTACTGAGTTCTGCATTTTAAACTGAACTTTAACATGTGTTTGTTTTCCAGAGCAAATGGCTCTTTCTACGAGATCTTGCAAGTGGATTTTGGGATCGATAACAGCAGTAGCCTGGCCGGGGCCCAGCAGATTACCTGGCAGGTGGAGTACCCAATTGAGGACTCCATGAGTGAGCTGGTTGTCTCTGAGATCTTCGTTAGCCAGACGACCTTCGTGGGCATCGTCCCTCTTGCAATGGTAAGAAATCAGGGGCTTCAGAAAAACCGTCATAAAGAAGTTTTCTTCGAATTATTTTAATATTCAAAGAAACATGGAGCATTGTGTAATCTGTTATTTCCCACACACCTGATGCACGTTGTTTAAACAAGGAAAATATACTTAAATTGCGTTTTATATACCTGCTTTTCATAACGGCTCCTTGGAAACCATTTAGGGTCTACTGTGTAAATCCCTTTTCATTTGTGGATATTGCTGAACCGCTTCCTGGGAAGCCCTTATTCTTTATTGTCTCAATCTGCGTGCACATCGGGACCGAGAGCTGTGCTGAGTGAAGATGGTGCCGTTGATTCCGGCTCAACCTGGATCAGGCTGAGGGTGGGTCATCTCTTTACCCAAAGTCCTTGCGGTCTCGCTCTCATCAATTCACTGTGGGTTCTGAAGCTGCCGCCGCCACTGCCTCCTCCTCCTCTTCCTCCTCTTTCTCCTCCTCCTCCATCTCTTCCTCCTCTTTCTCCTCCTCCTTCCAAAGGAAGACATGGAAAGACCAGTGGTAACTAACCCCGGACCACCTCTGCAGGAAGTGAGGGTATTAGATTACATATCTACAGAACAGGCTCGTTGTTGTGTCAGAGCCTAACTAGAAGGAGAAACTCCTTCACAGAACAGAGCAGTTTTAAATGCAAGGACCTAAGTATACAGGAACTAAAACAAATGAGAAGCTAGACGTGGGACAGAGGAGAGCCAGGCGACCCTAATGGGAGCGGGAAACTGCTCCCACCCACAGGCTGGGGGGAGAAGGGGGCAGTACCAGAGCCCGGGGCCTAGGGTCACTGCTGAAGCCAGGACCACGGTCATCCAGTCTGGTCACGGTGGGGCCACGGGAGAGACTGTTGTTACCATGGATGCTGCCGGGGGTGGGGCTGGGAGCCGGGGTGGGGAGCTACCATGCCTTCTGCCTCCCTCCTCCTGCCCATGTTCTGCTGAGATGGAAGAAACACCATCGTTAGGGGTCAGCACTGCTGTGACCCAGCACTGATGGGGGTGGCCGGGGGATGGATCCGAGGGCAGGCAGGCTCCTGCCGACACCGCCGTCTTGCTGGTGTACCACGCGATGTGACTCTCAAGAAACGCACTTGGGGTATTCCTCAGGAGCTCGCACGTCAGGACGCAGCCATGCCAGTCTCGTTCCAGCTCAGGGTTTCTTACGGCTCCCCCGCCCAGGATGCTCCACTGTAGCCGGTTCCTCGTGGCTTTTCACTTTTCAGGTTGGCTCTTAGAGAGGCCTTTCCCACTACCCTGGCTACGCTAGTCTCCTCTCCGTTTTTACTCGTGTGTCCTCATCTTGTAGATCATGTCATTGATGTTATCTTACAGTTCTGGCGGTCAGATGTCCTAAGTAGGCTCGGTGGGCTGAGTCCAGGTGTCACCCAGGGCTGCGTTCCCTCTGGAGGCTCCAGGGAGAACCCATTCTGTGCCGTCTGCCTTCCGGAGCCTGCGGCAATCCTTGGCCGTGGTTCCTCATAGCTCCCGTCTCCACTTCCGTCATCACTCCCCCTTCTCTGACCCTCCTTTCCCTTACAAGGACCGTCATGGTTGCGCTGGGCTCACCCAGATGATGGAGGACACACTCCCCGTCTCACGAGCCTTAACTTAATCCAGCTGCATGGAGTGAAATTTGCGCTCCAGGGTTCATGAGCTGCGTGATATTGGGCAAGTCACTCGACCTCTTCGAAGCTCAGTTTTCTCATCTGTAAACTGTAGAAATCATGTTGCCTGCCTCATAGAGTTTGGGGAGGATTAAATGAGATGCGGAGGTAAAATGTTTGGATGTTGGTCTGAGATATTGGGTGCACTCAGTCATGTTTAGCTATTGTTACTTTTATCGTTGCTGTGGTGTTATCTAGCCAAGGGTAGGCGTAGCTGTCAAACCTTGGGAGAAGGGCAAGCAGAAGTTCGACCTCAGGACAGGTGATGGCTTCTCCTACTGACCTGATGGGTCAGGCACAGCCAGAGAACTTAGGGTGTGCACATGGTGGGTGCAGAGAGAGAGAGAGAGAATCACAGGTCTGGGAGCCCATGGGGGGGGTCATCTACTGTTTGGGAGAGTCAGGGATAAAGGGGGACTTTATGACCCCATCCACTCTTCCTTCCTTCCATCCCTCCACCCACCCTTCTGTGCTCCCATCCATTTATCTGATCAGTCGCTATGCAACAAACATCTCTGCTGCATATACTACGTGCCGGATTCACCACTCTTTGGTGAATGGAAAGGGAGAAAACGGAATGGATGGAAATTCTGGAGTTGAAATCACCAGGCCTTGGGCACCATCTGTGTGTAATATTCCCTTTTCTAGCAGAGCAGCACAGATGGTCAAAAACTTTAAAACCACTTCTTAAAAAGGGCGGTCCACAGAGAGGAGTGTTGCAACCCGGGTAATAACAATGCTTTCTGCATCATTTTTAACATCTCCGAAGTCTTTTTGCTGCCCTCCCCGTGGTTGGGAAATGCAAACTAACATGTCTGTTTCTTCTTTCTTTTTCCCTCTGAAAGCCAAGTTTTCTTTTTTCCCTACACAGCATCTCTTCTCTTAGGTTTTCTGCCCAATTACTGAGCATTGAGCTTAGAGGTTTATTTCAGTGGGCGGCTTGGGTTTAGAGCTGCAGCCCACCCTTCAACTACCGTTCTTAAAACTAAAAAGCCCAGCTCTGTGCATGCAGATAAAAAACACGTTATGTCTCAGAAAGGTTGGAATAAAAAAGAAAAAAATGAGCACACTTGTGAGTTTCCAGGCAACTGGGAACATGAGCTCAGCACAGGCTAGAGCCAGAGATAATCAGATTCCTTTTTAGTCATGTTGGCCTGAAACCTTACAACAAGGCCCAGGCACAAATACTTCTTTATTTCAGACAGTGTTTGTGTGCCTGTTCCGTGCCAAGCACCGTTCTAGTGAATAGCGAGGAATAAAGCAGAAAGGGTCTCAGCTCTCATGCTTACATTCCCGGGGAGGGGCTGATGAATGCAGGAAACATATATGGTTGACCCTTGAACAATGCAGGGGTTGGGAGCACTGACCCCTTGCGCAGCCAAGAGTCCAGGCATAATGTGACTGCCCCCAAGCTTAGCTACCAATAGCCTCCTGCTGACCACAAGCCTTGCCGATAATGTAAACAGTCGATTCACACCCACTTTGTATGTTATGTGGATTGCATACCCTATGCTCAGGAGAAAGTAAGCTAGAGAGAAGGAAATGTTACCAGGAAAATCATGCGGAAGAGACAATATATTTGCTGTTCATTAGGCGGAAGTGGATCCTTATTAAGGTCTTCATCCTCACGAGCTTCACACTGAGTAGGGGGAAGGGGAGGGCTTGGTCTTGTCTCAGGGTGGCGGGGCGGAAGCGGCGGGGGCAGAAGAGGCAGGTGCCCTGGACATCGGGGTGGGGCCTGGAGAGAAAGGATTCTCCAGCTTGGATGAGGACGTAGCGTCTCAGGAGCAGAGACCCACCCTCTGCCCCCTGGCTATGCCTCTGGGGCCACGGAGGACCTTCTAGGGAAGCGGATGTTTGTTGCCCCAAGAGAGGCTGCACCCTGTGAACCTTGAAGAAGACCCCCAGGCCCCATGCCTGTCTTGGACTTGCACCAGGAGGGCATCAGCAGTCTCAGGATGGGCAGGGAACTCCTGCCATTCCTTTTCTTGAGCGATAACTCAGGCTTCCTGATTCCCGTTTGTCAAGAAGCAGAGCTTTGAGTGGATTTGAGCCGGTCACAGTCCCAGATTCCTGAGGGACACTCAATATGAGGCAGTGCAGGGGTTGGAGCCCAGACCCTGGACCGAGTACATGTCCTGGTGGCGACCCTTGGCTGCGTGAGGCTGTGTAGCGACTTCACTGTTCCCTGACTCCTTCTCCCCGCGTGTGGAATCAGCCCGGGATTGCGGTGGTTGGAAGTCGCATGTGGGAGTTGCTCACGTAGAGCCTGGCATGAAATTGGCTGTCGGAACCCAGGCACGACCGTCATTAGTTTACAACGGCAGCCTACGCGGCAGGGAACAGAGGTGATTCCGGCAGGGGTGCTATCTGGGCTCGCTGGCTTGGACACGATGCAGGTGTGATGTGCAGAGACGTTATCTCAGCAGGAGCCTGCGGAGCACAGAGGGACCATGTCAGGGGCCCAGGGTGCTAAGCGGTTGACCCAGCCTGGGAGGCCGGGGCTGCCTTTCCCTTTCATTCTCAAGGCGGCTGCTGCTTGCTCCCCTGGGACGGCGGGGGACAGGCCCTTCTCACCCCCCAGGCAGGGCAGGCAAGGCCACATGAAGCCGTTTTTATCTGACCTGATGGCACAGGGCTACGGTCTACTCACTGTCTCTGAGCGTCCCGGCTGCCGGGCCAGCGGCTGCGATTTACTGTGCTCCCCTCGTTGTAACTGCTCAAGGACCCAGGAGAGGACCCTTATGTTCTCAGAATGACTCTGCCTGGTGGCCCCGAAGAGCGACACTGGACTTGAATCCTGGGCCGTTCCGGCTTCCTGTGCGGTGCTTTTCTCTGCCTCCGCCGTCTGCGTCTGTCCTTCGCTCGCTTACTCTGCTTGTCGCTGAGATGCAGGAGTGGCAGCCTCTGTCTGCGGAGCCTGCAGCCCTGGGGGGCCACTTGACCCAGGGAAGGTTGAGCGGGCATCATGGGGGCCCCTCAGGATCTGTCCCTGCTTTGGGAGGTCGTAAGTAGGAGGGATTTCAGAGAGTTTTGAGGGCTTGTGAGTCTGTTTCCTGTCCTTTGTCTTTTGTTTTGTTTAAAATTGAACCGAGGAGTGCTTGATCCGTCTTCCTAAACCATCACAGATGAGGCTTAGGTGCCCCCTGATGCCCCAATTCCAAATGCCTTCCCCAAATTAACTGTTGTTTGTCATTTTATTTATTTTCATCCAGAACTTTATCTTCCTGTGTATCTATATCCACACACATATGCAGGGCTGCAGACCAGAGAGGGCACTGCTTTGTGTGTGGGGTGAGCTTTGAAACAAAAGGCATTATCCAACAATATGTCTGGGAGGCTTTTTGTGCCCATGTGAAGAGAGCTGTTTGTAAAAACTTCTCTGTAGTATTCTGCGGTGGGCGATTCCGTGGCGTCGGTTTTGTTTTTGTTTTTGCCACATCCCGCTCGATGAACGCTAAGGTGGCTTCCCTTCCTACCTGCGACGCGTCCCGTCAGCTCCATCTGGTTGCGGGCGGGAAGCGGATTTACATCGCGGGCCCAGTGGTGCTCCGCCGGAGCGCCGGGTGGAGGCAGGAAGGAGGATGCCGATCCGTGAACAGTGTCTGTTTTGGGTGCTGTATTCGTCTCCTCGGGTTGCAGTCACAAATCACCACGAACCAGGTGGCTTGAAGGCTTGACACAAGAAGAATTTATTTTCTCACAGTTCTGGAGGCCAGGAGTCCGCAGTCAGGGCTCTAAAGCCTCGAGGGGGGATCCTTCCTTGCCTCCTCCGGCTTCTGTTGGTGGCAGGCGCTCCTTAGCTTGTGGCCGCGGTGCACTAATCTCTGCCTCTGTCGTCACGTGTGTGTGTCTCTGTGTCCTCACCTTATGAGCAGCAGTCCCCAACCTTTTTGGCACCAGGGACCAGTTCCATGGAAGACGATTTTTCCACGGACCAGGGGGTGGGGGGGATGCGGAGCTCAGCAGTGACGCGAGCAATGGGGAGTGGCTGTAAATACAGACGAAGCTTCGCTCTCTCACCTGCTGCTCTCCTGCTGTGCAGCCCGGTTCCTGAGTTTCACGGAAGATGATTTCTCCACAGACTGTGGGTGGGGGGTGGCGGGGAGCTCGGGTGGTGATGCGTGGCCCAGTTCCCCACAGGCCGTGGCCCTCGGGGTTGGGGACGGCTGCTTACAAGGACAGCAGCCATTGCTTTCAGGGCCCATTCTAATGCAGTATGACCTCATTTAAACTAATTGCACATGCAAAAACTCTATTTCCAAATACGACCACATTCTGAGGTGCTGGGTAGACATGAATTTTTCGAGGACACTAGGCCACTGTAGATGCAGGAAGCAGAGTGTCTACACATACGCCACGGACCTGCTAACCTAGATCAGGGGGAGCCGGATCACTACACCTTCCACATGTGCAGTGAGAACGGAGGGTCCTGATAATGACTCTCAGGGGCTATGACATCTTCAGTTGTTAACTCAGCTACACGATGGTCACATTCAGTAGTCTCGACTGGACCCTGCTTATCAGGACAAGAAAGAGCTTCTACTGTCTTCGAAAGATATTTTTATGGAACTCTGACTTCCCAATCCTATCCAGAAGGGCTGTGCTCCCCACGACTCCCCCATGCCCCGGAGTTTGTCAGCATAATTACCGCTGGGGACCACACACAACATTTGGCAGCTGGTGTCCAGGAGAAACCCAACGCAGTTCTGTCGTATACCAGAATGTGCACGGTGTTGTGCAGACACCCGTAACCACACGGTTTCACCTGATGGACCCACCCGCCCACAGCCGAAAGGAGCAATTTTAAATTGTCAAGGAGAATGTGTGTCCAGTGGATACACTTTACCAATGGCCACAAATAACCATTTTTGTTGGCCGAGATGAAAGCCACGTGCTTTGTAAATGCCACTGTACGCTCTTGCTGCAGAAAGGGCGCTGCATTTTGGCGTTCCCAGCACTGCGAGTGAACTACCCACAGCTGGGCGTTATCCAGCACGGGCTGCTGATGAAGCTCTTTAGTAAGCCTATCACTGCCGTGGCCCCATAGCTGGATTTAGATGTTATGCCATTTCCTAACTGACATTAAAAAAATATATATATATGTATATATATAAAAGGATTACTCTTGGAGAGTGAACTGTGGTCAGCTAAGTGGAACAGAAGGGAAAAAGCCCATTAAGATGTTTGGTTCAGCTGACCTGCATCTATTTGGGAAAACCTTTGCTGATGTGTAATTTCTGAAGGTGAAAGGGAGAAATAGACCCAGCCGAGCGAGTTCAGGAAGGAAACCGGTGGTTGTCAGTCAGAGGAACAAAGCGGTAGAATTCTGGGTGCTTCGATGGCAGGGACACAACCTGACACATTTTTAAAGATTCTGTCAATACCATTAATATTTATGACCCAGCTCACAGGAACGACTGTGGCGCGGCACAGCTATCAGAGACTTCTGCTCTGAATTGTTCTGATTTGTTGGGCGAGCCCCAAATGGCAAAACTGGGAGGGATTGTGTGAAGGATTTTACGTTGCTGTTTTACATCCCCTTAAAGGTGGTGAAATAATCAGGAAGCTGTATTCTCAGACAACAATTTTCTTTAAAAAGAAAACCTCACTGTTGACAGGTGAACTAGATTATTTACCACAGGTGGGGGGTGTGGAGATGCAAATTGTCTGTGAGCACTTTGACTTCAAGTCGCTCCCTCCGAGCCTGTTTCCAAATGGCAAAGTAGAGTCCCTGCCAACAAGTCGCTTTGCCATGCTCTGTGTTGGTCAGAAAGGAGTAGCTCCTTCTCCATCGCTGCGGAAGCGTGGAAATGTGTGTGCTTCAGGAAAGTTAAGCAGCCTTAGTCCAAATCTGACCTTGCTCAAAGCATGTGACCTTCAACACAGTCCACCTGAGTTATCCTACCTGCAAAAAGGGCAATGCAGTGCCTACTGGAATGGCCCTATTGAGCTAGCGTGAGGACGACATGAAGCAGTACACGCACAGTGCTCGTCACATAACAAGTGTATCATAAATGTTAACGGTTTGTTTTTAATTTTTCCTTAAAGGGGAAATACTTAAAAAGAGTGGTTAAATCCAACATATTTAACAACAGGTGGCATGGCCACCGGCCAGTCGGAATAGATGCAGCTTGTAAATAATTATTAGAGCCTGCCTCTTCCCAGGGCACGCTGGCTGTGTATCAGCCTCCCCTGAGAAAATCAGCGAGATGTTCCTAAACACTTTTTTTGACATAGATTATGGCAGAGCCCAGAAAACCTTTTTCTGCATAGCTTTAATTTTGCAAACAGTCAAGATGGCATTTTTGATGGGCTTCAACCTCTTTTCCCAGGGAAGGGAATCATGGGTGACAGTCCCCGGTTTTCCCACTAGATGGCGCTGACAGACCAGGTTGTGGCTGCACCTGCCCTGCATCCTCCCCTCCCCCCAGGAGGCTCTCTGAGCACCTGCCCCTTGCCCCGCCTTCTCTCCAGTTAACTCCCTGATTCCTCACGACCTTTGACTTCCAGGGATTCTCGGGTTTCCCCAGGTGTGAGTCACTGAAGGCTCCTCCTGCAGTCCCACCCCGTGCCTAGCACAACACCTGACACCTGGCTCCTGACAGCCTGGAAAGCGGGTCCACGGCCTCAGCCAAAATCCTAAAAGGCTTTACTGTTTTTATCTAAAATGTTGCATGCTCATTGTAAAATTTGTAAACAACCTAGGGAAAAATCAAAATCTCGGCAACCCCTACATGACCATCGCTAAATTAGAGAATCGTATTCCACGTACCTGCTCGGAGTCCCCATGTGCGGAGAGATGGCCGGCTGGACGCACACATTTTGCAGTGAGAACATACTCCGCATGCAGGTTTTTTTAAAATGCTAAGTCCCCCTTTTCACTTATATTTAAGAGAAGATGAAGAATCTAATTGTGAAACTTCTAAACTTCAAAAAACAATCGCTACAAGAAATAATGTTTTTTAAAAACGCCTTGCTATGACTGGGGGGAAAGTTTATGGTAAAAACAAATCAATGATTGGAGCCATTACTTCATTTTTATGATTACTATTGCTGCCAACATTACAGCTATGTCCACTGTTTTAGGTGCCACGATTTAACTTTGGTATAGAATCTGAGCTTCCAGTATGGTAGCCTCTAGCTCTGTGTGGCTATTTAAATAAAAATTAATATTTAATAAATTTAAAATTCAGCTTTTCAGCTGCACTAGCCATTTTTCAAGTGCTCAGAAGCCACCTGGCGTCAGCGGCTACTGTATTTGACAGCACAGATGAGAACATTTCATCAGTGAGGAAAGTGCTGGTGCTGACGCCCTTCCCTGGCAGGTGAATGAATAGCACGCTTACGCTTCTTCCCACTTCACGCTGCTTCCACATTTACTGGTTATATGTATATTTCTGTGTTGCACCCACTAGATGTCAAATTTTGTTTACACTGTCAAGTTTTATTTCATTTGTAGTTGTTAGTAGAATCGGATGCCTCCACTTTAATATTAATTCATTATTCAAATTCTATATGAAAAGTGCCCACTTGCTTCTTACACTGTTGTTCCAGAAAAAACTGGTCTCTTTTGTCACCGATGGGCCCTTTTTGTTGAGAACTTTCCACTTTTTTATTCCTTTAGTTCCATTTTAATGAAATCTTGAGAAGGAAAATGAGATCAGTCAAGTTTAAAGCCCACAGTGTTGAACTGTAAGTCCCCAAAGTGCTCGGTAGCCTGTGTAATGCTGTCGGAATTCAGGGAGCCGTTTGCCAGCTTCCCCCCCACACCCTGACGGGGGGGTCTGTGTGCCCGCACCGGGCTGGGAGATGGCATCGGGTGAGGGAGGCTTGGTTCTTGCGATCAGGGGTGTCAGCAAAGGTTTTCTGCCCAAATTTTCTGTGGCATAAACATGTGACATTTATCCACTGATCAGTTTCCATTAGTTGATGAACATTTGGGTTGTTTCTCATTTGTGGCTATTATGAATAATGCTGCTACGAACATTTCACATCCAGATTTTTGGGTGGACATATGTTTTCATTAAGCACTTTGTTTTTTTTTTTTAATTGAATTAAGCAGAACACAGTGTATACTCGTTGATTCACTCCTGTTTCTTAAGGAGTATTGCTATAGTGACTTTTGGGAACAATCTGTATTGTTTCAGTTAAACTTTAGAATGAAATATGTTGTGCCAGAAACTTCAAACTCAAGTGCACGTGGGAGACAGGCCTGCAAAGTAAATGGGCTGAGCAGCCAGGCGGGGGCCCGTGGGGAGGTGGGTCAGAGCTCACACTTCCCCTGCCGAGGACAGGAGCCGCTCTGCTATGACTGACTGTCTGTGTAGGATTGTGGGCTCAGTGTTGCAAATTGTTTTCGTTTTCTAACAGAAACTAAAAATCTGGATTAAAGACTTTTTCCCCCCCCACTGGCTATGTTGGACCTTGTCTTACATACCTTACATACCTTGTCTTATACTTTCTTCTTTACCTCCAAAGCCGAGTTTTATTGCTTCTTCCTCCATGGTGTCACGACATCTTCATTACGCTCTGGAAGAGTGGACAGTGGTGTCCCACTTTGGGTGTCAATGGTTGAGGCAGCTCCCATCTGGGCACCGCTGTAGTGACCGATTGATTGGGCAACTGTGTCCGGCTAGACTCATACCCTTCAGACACAGCATTTATGGGAAGACCACAGACCCCATTACCAGATAGCCCGGATTCAAATCCAGCTCTACCACTAACTAGCTCTTCAACGTCAGTCCATCTGCTTAACTCTGATGTATCTCATCTACACTTGGAGTCAATGCTGGTACCAACTTCACACATTGGTTGTGAGAATTAAAAAAGTTAATATGTGTAAGTGCTTAAAATATTGCCTGTAAATGTTTATTCATCATAATCATCATTGTCTAAATATAGCTTCTTTATCAAACAAATCATTTGAGCATAATTATTTAGGTCATGAAATATGAAATATCTGATTTCGAATCAAAAGTGTAAGTTTATTATATTTCAAACAAGAAGCAGTGCAATTAATCAAAGTATGTACCTAAACTGTCGACACAGTTTTGCCATCTTAACAGTAGCTTGCTCATGCCGGCAGCAAAGAAGCCTGGGGAATGAGTGGTGATGAAATCACAAAAGGCGTTTTTCACAGCTTGTTAAGAATGGGATATTTTTCCTTGCAAGAAGTGGTCCAAAGCCTGGAAGAAGTGGTAGTCAGTTGGTGCAGGTCTGGGGAATACAGTGGATGACAGAGAGTTTCTAAGTCCAGCCTCTATAGTTTGAGCAGCGTTGTTTGTGTAACGTGTGGTTGAGCGTTGTCTTGCAAGAGGATTGGCCTGTCTCTGTTGACCAATCTCAGCTGCTTAATTGCGAGCATCCTCGTCATTTCATCCAATTGGTTGTAGTAGACATCCGCTGTGATCGACTGACCAGATTTCATGAAGCTGTAGTGGATAATACCAGTGCTGGACCACCAAACAGATACCATTAGATTTGTTGATGAATATTCAGTTTTGGACTGTGTTTCAGCACTTCATCTTTATCCAACCATTGTGCTGAATGCTTGAGATTGTCAAAAAGAATCCATTTTTCATCACACTTAACAATATGGTGTAGAAATTGTTTGCTTTTATGTCATGGCAGCAGAGAAAGGCAAGCTTTGAGACGATTTTTCTGACACTTATTTAATTCATGTAGAACCCATCTATCCAGCTTCTTTACCTTGCCAGTTTGTTTCAAATGGTCTAATATTGTTGGAATAGTAATATCAATCTTGCTGCTAATTCACACGTAGGTTGAGATGGATTCGCTTCCACTACAGCTTTCAGCTCATCATTATCCACCTTGGTCTCAGGTCACCTGTGTGGCTCATTTTCAAGAATAAAATCACCAGAATGGAACTTTTCAATTAATTGACATGCTGTGTGTTCATTAGCCACATCCTTCCCAAACACTTCATTGATAGTTTGAGCTGTCTGTGCTGCATTGGTTTCATGACGAAACTTATATTAAAAAATAACATGAATTTTTGACTTATCCATGGTTTCACAAAAATTGCTCTAAAAAAATTTTTGAAAGATAATCACAAGCCAAAATGTGTGTTTGAAAGAATGAGGATGTACCTTCACAATAAACATAAAACTAGAAGTGTCAAAGTGAAATGTCAGAGCTATCAACTGTCTAACTTAGCACTTAAGGAAATCAGACATTTCATATTTAATAACCTAATAAATCACACCAAGAGTGAAAGCCTGTCTCCCATATTATTCCATGGCAGGCAGAATAATGGCCACTCAAAGGTGCCCACATCCTAATTCCCAGATGCTGTGAATGTTTCCTTACATGGCAAAGGGGGCTTTCAGCTGTCAGTAAGTTAAGGATGTGAGATGGGGAGATTATCCTGAAAGAACAGCAGCAAATAAATGTGCGTGCTCTTACAAGCTAGCTTAAAAATACCGTATTCCCAACACAAGACTCAGTTTTTATGCTTTTTGAGTATTTTTAGCATGCACATGTGCAGCTGTCCCTCGGTATACATGATTCCAGAACATGACCCCCAGGCCGTCAGTTATTTCGGTTGCATGTAACAGAAAGTCTAACCGTCCAGGGATAGTTGGGGCCTCAGACACAGCTGCGTCCAGGGACACAGATACGATTTTATCCACTTCTGGGCCCTACTTTTCTCAGAAATGCAGACAGTCTGTCTTCACACGCTGACCCCCACTGTCCTTGCAGCTTAGAATTTCAGTTACATGATGGTGCATTCGGCCCTCCATATCCCCAGTTCTCTATTCAAGGATTCAACCAACGTGGATGGAAAATATGGGACAAAAAAAACCCATAAAAGAATAGCACAACAACAAAAAATGGTAGAAATAAAAAAATTCAGTGTAACAACTATTTACATGGTACTTACATTGTATTAAATATTGTAAATAATGTAGAGATGACTTAAACTATACAGGAGGCTGTGCATATAGGTCATATGCAAATACGTCATTTTCTGTAAGAGACTTGAGCACCCCTCAAGTCCAAGACCCTGCGGATATCCAGGGGTGACTGTAGCGCTTTGCAAATACCTTCAACTCTAGTCCCAGATTTAAGTCTCGTCGGCTTGGCGTAAGTCACTTGTTTTAACCCAGAAAAATCCCTGTGTCCAGGGAGGCCACCCTGTTGCTTGGGTGGCCTAGGTCCAGCCCCCCATCTGTGCAGCTATCAGGTGTGTTCAGCTCCCAACTCCCCATACGCCACGTTCCTTACAGTCTGAAAAAGAGGCTGTTTCTCTCAGGGATGCTGATGAAAGTGCTGATGTCGCAAGAGGGGAAAATGGGCAAACAGACGCTCACCATAAGCCTCACTTCTCTGCATTTCAGACTTTACCCCGCCCATCCCCATGCCCTCCTCTGCACCGAACCAGCTTGTGATGACAAGGAGCCCACATGTGATCAGAGTAAAGTGAGCGAAGGGGAGGATGGTAGAGGGGCGGTCAGAGGAGTGGCGGGTGTAGGGTGTGGGCACGTTACATGCAGGGCCGACAAAGTGGGGGGTATGCCGACGTCTTTGTGGCGTTGTATGAAATGGTACAGTAAATGTTGAATATCTAGCAATGTCCTTGTCTTTCCAGAATAGAATACAAATCAAAGCCGAGGCCCTGGGAGGACAGAACCCAGGTTTGAATCGATTACCCTGTGGGTTGAATGGTTCCATGACTCAGGGACTGTAAACTGGAGGCACGGCTTGTGGGCGAGAGATTACCTAATACTGAGTAACCATCATCTCCAGGACTGTGGGGCACCGTGACCACAGGGGAGGGGCTCAGTGTTAGTGGAAATAGGGTGACCCTGAGGCTGCTGAGGAGGGAAGGTAGAAAACATGCAAGCAGTGGCCTCCTTGAAATGAATTTCAGCTCTCGGCTCACTGGGAACACAGCACAAAGCTTTCTATAGTCTTTCAGGCGTACTCCGTCATTCTGTTGTCTAGACTGAAAGGAGCTATGGGAAACACAGGTAGAACTGGCCGGGGACACAGATTTTATTTTTTGGCTTTTTTCTAGCTTGTTGTGTGATGTTAAGCATGTTACTTCTCTGTTTCATTTCCTCCCATTCTGCTAAAATTAAAAATGGTAACCATTTAACAAACCTCTTAAAATATGTTAGCTGTTCTTTGATCATAGATTTTGACCACCTGGGAGAAGGAGAGACAATTAACACCATAAATAATTTTGTAGGGTATGACGGGAAATTCTGAGTACAGATCCTCTAAACCTTCTAGAACAAGCACCGTGCCAGTTGTCAGTTTACCATCGGTCAGCTTCAACTCCATCCTTCTCTCCCTGCTTTGTGGTCTTGCAGCTGGGCCCTGCAAACATTTCTCCTCTGTCAGCTGGTGCAATACTGGGCTTTTCCAGTAGAGGCTGCTGGAGGACAGTGCAAGATGTAGCAGGGGACGGGGCTGTCCCCTTGATTTCAACTTGTGTGTGTGTGTGTGTGTGCACACACGCCTGTGGCATAGCTCCCAGCAGTGTGCAAAGACCCTGTGGTACTCACTATCCAAGTGGGTGACTCTGCTCACCAGCTGGGCGCCAGCGCTGGCCCAGGACACCCCCGCACACTTCTCCACCGCCCAGGGGCTGCAGCCACATCCTCTCCTGAGCTCTGACTCTCAGCCCAGGGGAAGGTGTTCCCCTTAGCCCTGGAAGTAGTAGCTGCTTCTTCCAGTTGCTATTCCTGTATTCTTTAAAGTTCTTTTTAAAAAATCTCATTTAGTAATTACTTATCTTTTATTGGTTAATAGTTAGTGATTCTTATCTTAAAAATTTCCTGATGAAATTACTGGTGTGGTTTCTGTCTCCTGACTGGACTCAGATGCATCACCATATGTGGTTAAGTATTAATATATATGTTAACATAGCCCTAAAGTGATAGTAATTTTCCCATCACCAGTTATTTTTACTTTTCTGTCTGTTTAAACAAGTGTCCCCAGGGTACTTTCAGGCTACGTTTTAGGGCATGAAAGAATATTTTTCCTTAAGCTGATTAGAGTATTAAATGTAACTAAGAGCAATAACACACCACTTCTTTTTAAAACTCTTGATAAATAGGCTGGTGGTTCTTTGGTGGGTTTCAGACTCACTAGAGGAGCTAATTCAAAGTGCATATTCCTGCATGTTGTTACTCTGGTTTGACTGATCGTTAAATGGCCTTTCTGTATACATTTTCCACACTTAATTCTTACAGCAACCCTGTTAGGTACCTTGACCTCATTCGACTGCTTGGCAGCTCAGATTAGTATCTTGTAGGCGGATCAGGGGTTTTGTGTGTGTGTGTGTGTGTGTGTGTGTGTGTGTGTGTGTGTTGGGGGGGACAGAAACCAACCCAGGGGCTTTTGACCCCAGATCCTATTTCTTTTCCATCCAATACCACTTTTCTAGCATATTTTGAAACCTCTTTGTGTTTCTTCCATACAAATGATGAGGAAATCGAGTCAGGCAAATGATTTCATTTTTTCAAAAAAAATTTTTTCTCATTGTAGAAAATCTGTTAAACCTAGACAGTCATAAAGAAGCAGAAAATAAAAATAATCTTTCCTTCTACTGCCTAGAGACAAGTTTTGACAAATTATTTCTGTTTCTTTTCTCTGCATCTGTCTTGCTTTTCAACAAGATGATGATCATATTTTATCTTTTAACCTTTTGGCTTTTTTTTTCATTTTGCAGTTGTTCTGGTTTGCTACTTTTGCATACTGAAGTACCCTAGAATTCAGTGGCTCAGAACAACAGTCATCTATTCTGCCTTATGCCATGGCGGTCAGCTGGGGGGCTCTGTGGCTCAGGTCACTCATCCTTCTTCTGGGGCCAAGGGTCGAACCTGGGCACATTATTTTTGTGGTCATGGGAGGGACACGAGGACAGAAGCAGAAATACATGCGGTCTCTTCCATGCTAGGCTGAGGACAGTCTCATCTCATTGCCTCATTGCCACAAGGGAACAAATGATTTCTCTCTGTTTCTCCTGCCCCAGCCTCCTCCCTACAAAGACCAAATCATCTCTCAATTTCTCCTGAATTCCTCTCAGCAATAGCTCCTTCCACTGTGCATTACCTGTGAGTCCTCCAGCTCATTTAAAACACCATCTGATAAAATAACCTGTATAATTTTCTTCACAGATGAATATGAGGAAAAAATAATGATTATGTTATTAGATCATGGCCCTGTATTTGTAGCTGACTCTAAGCTCCTGATGAAAATGTTGAATAGCTTTTGCTTCCCACAGAATTGCAAATGAGGAAACGATTCCAACTTGTGTTCTTTCCCAGGGGTAACACAGGCTACTTAGTCCCTTAAGGCTCACTGGTCGCTGTGAACAACTGAAATTTTTTTTGTTTTTTGAGCAGAGATGGAGAGAGGCGACCTGTAGTCTGAGGTTTGGGGAGGGCGGAGCCGGGGCTGCGTTAGCCTTGCTCTACCGTCTAGCCCTTCCCAGTGGCAGCATGATTTGGAGCTGTAATCTGGACAAGGCAGTGGCTGCAGTTCCCCAGAGAGTCATCATATGATGCAATGCCAGGGAAGGAAAGACAAAAGTCACTCATGTAAAAGCCACCCCGTCACGCTCCTGGGCCCTGCCCATGCCCTCCCCCCGCTGGAGGGGGCTCCCTCCCTTTTCTCAGCTCACTTGTCCCAGAATGTCACTGTTTTATTTCCGTTCAAGATATGCCATGTATCTGTTTTTGGGACAACAGTTTAACTTCATGAAGTGGATAAACTTCTGTATCAGTAGCTTCATTGCTTAATTTCATTTTATTTGAAATCCATTTTTGCGATTTTGGAATCTAAAATGTATCAGTAGTTGAAGACACTTCAATTGCATGGGAAGTGCTGGGCGTGTCCCTGCACAAGGGGTCAGGAGAGGGGCACAGGGTGATCCAGGCTGGCTGCAGCAGGTCAGGTTCTCCTCCCACTAAGTGGCCTTCCAGCCTGAGCATGTCTGAACACACTCAGGACTGCCAAGTAGGGTTGCGCAGGTGGTGCACTGCCCAGGGGTATGTCTAAGGTAATGACATTTACATCCTAGACATTGTAGATTTGGGCATTTAGTAGTACAGTTGTATAGCAGATGGCAAGAAAGTGCCTTGTTCCACCCAAGTTGATATATTATGACAATTTTGCGAGGAATGGAAGAGGCGCCATTTTCTAATTTGCATAGGTTCTTTATAGACCAAGGATAGCTTTTCTGCACTGAATACCCTTTAGGGAATGTACTATTTCCTGCAGTAGCCCCGAGCAATAATTCATTCAGCAACATTTAACAAATGTTGAATAAGTACCCATTAGATGCTAGTCCCAGGGCTCAGCCTGTGGGACGCCAGGGGAGCAGAAGGAACAAGGAGCCTCTTCCCTACATGTGACAGGGAAGGCAGAGTGAAGCAACCAAGGACACTCTTGATTATGTGACCACAACTGTGGCAAGTGCTCCACTGGCCAATCTGGGTGTCATGAGAGCCTCTAGTGGGGTATGAGCAGGTCTGCTGGGCTCTGAAGGTCGATGAGGACCATGGCGCCAGGTGAGGTTGGACAGCTCGGATGGGGTGGAGTTTGCAGGATGAAAGCCACGAGGACTGAGGGTTTCCCACGGTGGAGGAGACTTTTTCCAGAAGGAATGATGAGTTTACACGGTGCTCGAACACTAAAAGCCCTGACGTCACCGCTGCACGATTCATCCCTGTATCAAGAAAGCTACGTGTACCCACTAAATCTATTGAAATTGAAAGAAACAAAATAGAGTCCTCCAATAGTGCAATTGGTGTAATAAAAAATAGAATGTTTAAAATTCTAAAAAATAAAAAATAAAAACTGAATCATGTGAGGGGGAAAATTATTTCCTTTTAATTCTCTTTCACTCTTTCTGATTGGATCAAAATGGAGTCTCACTTGGATTCTACTGTGTTTTTAACAACTTTTTAACATTTGCTAATCTCCCCTTTTAATAGAGGATGGCAAGTCCTTTTCCAAAGCCTTGGACAGACAACAGTATCCAAGTGTGATTTCATAATATTGCTTCATTTTAATTACAGGTAGCTCTAAATTTGCGTGGTTGTGTGGGGCCATAAAATGTGCAAGCTGAAACTGTCCAATATTAATAATCAGTGGGAAAAACTGTGATTGTTCTGTGACCTTTAAAAAGTTTTGGCAGAGCAATAAAAACTCTCTTGCAGTAAATTATAAATATATACTTTTAGTCCTCTGAGAAATCTCCATACTGCTTTCCATAGGGATTGTACTAATCTACAGTTCCACCAACAGCATATAAGCATTCTTTTCTCTCTGTGTCTGTGCCAGCATCCATTGTTTTTGGACTTTTTGATAAAAGCCATCCTAATGGGAGTAAGGTGATAGTTCATTGTGGTTTTAATTTGCATTTCCCTGATGATTAGTCATGTTGAGCATTATTTCGTATGTTTGTTGGCCATTTGCCTATTTTCTTTTGAAAAACTTCTGTTCATGTCTTTTGCCCACTTTTAAATAGGGTTGGTAATTTTTTTCTTGTTGATTTCTTTGAATTCTTTGTCAATTCTAGATATTAGCCCTTTATCAGATGTGTAGATGACAAATATTTTCTCCCATTCTGTAGGTTGTCTGTTTGCTCTGTTGATTACTTCCTTAGCTGTGCAGAAACTTTTTAATCAAAAAGTAGACCTACCATTAGATCCAGCAATCCCACTACTGGGTATCTTCCCAAAGGAAAAGAAGTCATTTTATTAAAAAGGTACCTGTACTCAAATGTTTATTGCAGCACAATTCACAAGAGCAAAGATGTGGAATCAACCCAGTCTGCTTTTCTAAGAAGCATCTGCCGTCACTCACCACTGGGCCTTTTCACAGAACTCAGAGAGTGGGCACACATGCGGATTGGCAGAGTCAGCACTCAATAAATATCTGAGTGATTGACAAGTGCCAATCACTTGCAGGGGTGGGGACGGCCTCACCCCTACCTGCATCAAAAACATTATGCTTTGCATTATTGGAGAGGTCTGAGAAGCTGAATGCTCCTCATTGAAAGCAAGTTGTATTAGTTGCCTGAGGCTGCTGTAACAAAGTGGTTTAAGACAACGGAAATATGTATTGTCGCACCATTCTGGGGGCTACAAGTCCAAAATCAAGGCGTGGGCTGGGCCACGCTCTCTCCAGCGACCCTGAGGGAGAGTCTGGTGTGCGCCAGCAGCCCTGGGCGGTCCTTGGCTCGCAGATGCGCCACTCGCGGGGCCTCTGTGCGTGTCTGTCACTGTGTTCGAATTTCTCCTTTTGTAAGAACACCAGTCCTACTGGATTAAGGCCCACCCTGACGATTTCATTTTAACTTGATTACCCTATAAAGATCCTGTTTCCAAAGAAGGTTAGTCTCAGGTAAGGGGATTAGAGCTTCAACATATCTTTTGCGGGGGACACGATTCAAGCCGTAACACACCTGAAAGTTCTACCTGGATTCATCTCCTGCCTGCCGCTGGCTGCCGCTGATCCCTGACCTGAGAATAATGATGCCCTAGAGTCTCCCTGTGCTGAGATTGTCTGGAACACCCCGTCCCCAGCCCCGAGCCTCACCCTACCCGAGTTCCACCTCCACTGAGCTGCCCTGAGACTGCTGTGCGGTGCCAAGAGGCCTCTCTGCAGGCCGCTCGCCAAGGTCACTTTGGTCCCCACTTGCTAACAGCATCTGGTGGCTCCGCGCTAACAGCCGGTTGCCTCTCTGTCATAATCAGTGTTTTGTCTGCCGCTTCCAGTTGGGCATTTACAGGCAGCTGGGGACAGTCAACCGTTTCCCCAAAAGCTATTGTACACTTACAAAGAAAAACTTAAGTCTTTTTAATTAACCACCGTCCCTCAACGTGGAAGCCGAAAGCAAGCGTATCCACTTTACCTCACTTCACCCCGCAGATGTTCCCCTGCGGTAAGGGGTGCGGGCAAGCCTCATAAAAATATGGTAGAGCTTGTACTACATTTCCAAGCACTTTCCCATCTGCGACGTCTTGGAAATAAGCAGGGAGGGGAAGAAGCCCCTTTAGGCAGATGGGGAAACTGAGGCCAATCCCTGTAGTTAAATAATTGGTAAGTGGTCTCTTGGGCCAGGCTTCATTCTATTTTGTCACATCTCTTGTGTTCACAAGGTCAAGAGAAAACTCATTACTTAAACAAATTCTGGGCGAGGATGACAACTAACTTCCAGCATGACCCCTGTTCTTCCAGCCACGCTGAGCTTTTGTTTAGAGGAATGCACTAAATTCTTTTGTGCCCCGGGACCTTTGCACTTGCTATTCCTGCTACCTGGAACACTCCTCCCTCCAGTATTCTCCCTTCGAGTTTCAGGTCATGAGTCAAAGCCTCCGAGAGGCATTTCTTAATGCTTCTGGCTGGGTCGCCTCTCCCATCTAACGGCCTCATAGAAACTTCCACTCCTGCAGACACATGTCACACTGAAGCTAGTTGATTCCTCGTGTGATTATATGTTTAACAGCATCTTCCCTGGTAGACTAAGGGCAGAAATCAAGGATGTTGTGTTCATTTCTAATCCCCAGTGCCCTAATCCCCACCAGCGCTGTGCCTGGCTTCTGGCTCAATAAACATCTGTCGAATGAATGAATGAAGGTCATCACCTCCATCACCCTCTGCCCCCCAGCAGGGCCACCCCTTCCTCTGTACCATGCCCCATCCCTCAGCTCTCTGTGATAACTAGACTATACCTAAGGTGACGATACCTTCAAACAAAGTAATTGAGACACTCACATAATACATGGCCTGTGTACTGAAAAAAAAATGCTTAAAATTAGGCCCAGCAGAAAGTTGGTGACTCAGAAAGGCTGTAATTTATCGCATGTTAATCTGGGTTCTAATTATTGTTTTATTGTCTCCTCTTCCAGACCTTCCTTGAGGAGACTGACCCCATCTTACTCCTCCAGGACAAGCACAGACAACAAATGTTTGTGAAATGAACTGATGGATACATAAACACACCCAGTAGTGAAGGCAGAAAATGCTTTGTAATACGAGCAAGCATTGCCCAATAAATCGCCTTGGTAAGATAAAAGGATTTCTTTTTTTTTTTAATATCAGAATTTTTTTCAATAAGGGATCACCTGGAAACCTGTTAGAATGGCGAATTTTCTATTCTGTTCTCCAAGAAGACTTTCTCATAGCCTCACAACTCCGGGACCCTCATGGGCTATGTTTCCATTCTGATGGGTCATGAAACACTAGCAGCATATTAAACCTAGAACTCACACCGGAAGTGGAAATATGCGCTTTCTGAGGACTTAACCATTATCCCTGGCCAAAACTGCTCATGATATGTGGGAAGAAATGTAGTAGCCAAAGGTAGTGGTAACATGGGGTCTTGGAAAAAGGGGAAACTTAGAAGTCAGGTTGGCCTGGCTCTTCCAAGGGACGATGCTCCCCATGACTTTATTCAGCCTAGAATCCCAGGGGTGTCAGGGAGGTGGAGTAGCTTGTCAATAGGCAGATTCTGACTCTCTAGGTCTAAAGTGAGGCCTGGTACTCTGTATTTCCAACTGGCTCCCATGCGATGCCAATGCCGCATGAACCACAGATCGCCTTGTAAGAAACAACAATCTAGAGCCCATCGCTTAACTACTCAAACATCAACGTCCTCACCTGTAAGATGGGGTCTAACTCATCTATGTGAGAGGCGGTGGTGACGTTGAACTGTGGTCACCTGTGAACACCACCCTGATTCCCTCTCCCTCCACTTTGGTGGGAGGAGAGTCCAGGTTTGTAAATTCTAGAAGGAATATTTGGGGGACTGTATTTCCTTACCTCTTTTCCAGGGTGGTGGATTTAATAGAAAGGTCTTCCTCTTGGAAACCTCCCATCCCCAAAGCAGCAAGGAGTCTCCTTCGGGTAAATGGCATAATGCTCTTCAGGTCCCAGTGGTCACTGCTGCTCTCTCAGTGACACTGTTCAATAGTAGATGTCGCCTATGCTAAAATATGGCAAACAAGGGAACGGATAAGTAAGCTGAAAAACTCCCAAGCAGGCAATCAAGCTTAATTCCAAGCTTATTATTTCACGTGCATGGCATTCTCAAGCTGGAGACTTTGCATTGTGTTTTACGCCATGTAAACAATTAGAGCCGGCATTTCTAAAGGGAGGAAGCTGAGGAAGAAAAAAACCAGGACTGGATTGTGAATGAGGTTTAGGGATAATGATCGGCTCCTTGACTGGGCAGGCAAGACCACCCGTGAAATGACCTCCACCTGAGTCTTTGGCCCATCCTCTCACCACGGCCCCACCTCACCATGTTCATCATGCCATGCTACTTCCCAACTCTGAACAATCTTCCTACCCCCACCCCACCCTACCCCAGGGCCTTTGCACACACCATTCCTGCCACCTTTAATGTTCTTCCCCACTTTTCCAGCATACAAACACTAGACCATCTTTCAAGACTTCCCTCAAGCACCACTTTACCTATGAAGTCTTTCCTGACTCCCCCGACATGAGATGACCCCTCCCCACTCTGGCTTGCCCCACCCTACCCCCTATGCATTGCTATAGATTGTACTTATTTATAATCTGTTTATATGTCTGTTTCTGGATCCTAGACTGAGCTCCCTGAAGTGGTCACCATGTCCTCTGTTTATCTGTATCTGCAGAGGCCAAATCTCTACCTTAGCATGTCTTAATGTTTTTGAATGAATATGTGAATCTATGTTTGCAGCAACACTACCTCAATGCCTGACCCTATCACTGCCTGATCCTACCTAGACTGTGAGCTCCTTGAAGACAGGTCCCGGGCCCTACATCTTCAGCCCCTGTTGATGCTCAGTAAATATTTGTTTAATGAGTATGAGTTGCTTTGGATCAATGGCAGATAAGCCGCCTTCAGAATACAAAGGATAAATGCACGATGATAAAGATTTTAAAAGGCTGTCAAGCCCGCGTGTTGATTTATGGAGCAAATTAATACGACAGCGTCAACACTTCCAGCCCTGCCGAATCGGTTTCAGCAATTATGTGTACCCAGGGCAGGGCGCAGCTGTTTGTGAGATGTGACACCAGAGAGGTCTCCCTTGGTTTGCTCAAAGGTCTTCAAGATATTTTTAGTTGACAAACAACCATGTGTCACTCATCAGACTTCCCGTTAAACCAAATCGTACAACTTGTTAGACAGCTTCCCATATTAATTGCGAAGGCTCTGTGTGTGACTTCAATCCCATCGGGTGCTGAGCCTACCCCAAAGCCAGAGACAGTGTACACGTGGGCTTGGAGAAGACTACCCCATGGCTTCGCTTACCACCCGCAATCTTGTTCTGCCCACGTCAGTGCGATTTTGCACCGACTTCCACAGGGAATTAGCAGCGTGGTACCTATTATATAATCAGCAAATTCTCTATCCCAGAACTCTTGGAAATATCTAATGGCATGAGAAATAGCTAAGCTCTCTTGCCACAAAGTATATTGAGAAGTTTTATCAAGAGAGATTGCACAGTACACATCAAATACTGCCATGTGTGAGATGCATATAGACACGGGTAGTTCTGGGCCACCAATAATGCTGTGGATACCTCATCTCTGAGCCGACGGGAGGAGGCTTTGGAAAGGCAAGTATATATATGGCATTTTAAAGCAAATCTCTCAGGTATCTAGAGATTCTGGAAGGTCACTTCATGAGCTGACATGCTGACTTCGTAGTATCCAAGGCTCAAGCGAGGTAAAATTGCATCCCAGAATGAAGCTTCCCTTGTCACAGAGCTAGCCCTCAAATGCAAGAGAAGAGCAGAAAATCACTCGTGACCCTCCCAACACAGCTCCCCCACCCTGACTGCCCCAGCCCCGAGGTCTCCCCAAGAACAGACTCTGCCTCCTGCCTTCTGGAGTAAATATTTTTAAATGTGATAGCTGGACTTCATACAAGCAGAAATCAGTTGTAAAATATAGTGGGGAAAAAATATAGTAGAAAGCAGAACCACATTCAAAATATCCACAGCAATTATAATGCATCTAAAAATACACTTAACAAGAAAAATACAAGCGCTTTCTACGAAAATGTACTAAAAGGCATATTCAAAAGACCTAAAATGAGAGATTATATTCTTGGATGTGAAGATACACACTGTATATTTCTTTACTCCTCCCCAAATTAATTCATGAATATAATGCTATTTCAATCAGAATCCCAACAGTAATTATTTTAACTTTAACAAATTGATAATTAAGGTCACTTGGAAAACAGATGTGCAAGAATAGTGAAGACTTATGTAAAAGAGTAATACGGAAGGGAACTTTGGAGAGCAAGTTCTAGATATTGAAATTTATATTAATCTAAAATAATTAAAGGGGTTTGCATAGGATTGGGTCAGGGCATAGCAACACCTGAAATAGCTCCAACTAAGACGCAGAGTCTAAGGGAACCCAGGAGGCCAAACAAGAAGTCAGAGGAGAATGGAAACCTAGAATTTACAGAGATTGCTACATGTTATCAAATGCCTCTTGGCCCATTTACATATGTGAAATGGGGGAAAAAAACATGTAAGTATGCACAAACACTCTCATCTTTAATGAGAGAGAGAGAGGGAGAAAGAGAAAGAAAGAAGGAGAGAGAGAGAGAGAGAATGGTACCAGCAAAGATACAGCCATAGATCAGTATAACAGAAGGAAGTACAAGAGACACCTGTTACCTATGATAATTTAGTCAGTTGAAAGTTGCTCTTCAAATCAATGGGAAATAGATAGACTATTTAATAAAGGGTATTGGAAAAATTGGCTATCTTTTGGAAAGATAAATAAATGATTAATAGATACAAACATACACACATACATTATAGATCCCTATCTTACTCCACACATAAAAATAAAATTTCAATGGATTAAAAATATAGCTGTAAAATCACTAGAAAGAAATATAGGAGAATTATTATGACTTGGGGTAAAGAGCTTTTTTAAAAAAAAATGTTATGGAAAACCCAGCAGCCATTAAAGGGGGGATGGGAATCGACAAATCTGACTACATCGAAACTTAAACTTTCTCCATGTTAAAAAAAAAATGGAGATAAAGAGGATATATTTATTTACAACTGGAAAAGTTTAAATATCCATAATATGTTGAAAGTGCCCACCAATAAACAATAAAAAGACAATCACTCAACTTTAAATGAGTCAAAATTTTAAGTAGGCCATACACGAGAGAAGAAAAAGAAATAGCCTATAAACTTATAAGAAGATTCTCAATCTCTTTAGCGATTAAATAAATACATACCAAAGCAATATTTTCTCTGTAGGAATGAAAATAAATTGGCAACAAGCATGTGAGAACACAGAACTCTTGTCCATGCAGAGTGGAAGTTGAAATTGATACAACATTTTGAAGGGCAATTGTCTATTATCTATTAAAGAATGCATTTCTTTACCCTGAATTTTGTTTCTAAGAATTTCTTATTCAAAAAGATTCCCTCATATACTCAGATATACAGTGCCACTTGATTTGTAAATAGTAAAAATTGGGATTTTTTTCTTGAATCAATTGTGGTAAAAATCATATAATATTCTTTAGCCTATAGAAAGGATGAGTTAGATCTAAGTAAAAGTATATGAACAGATGTCTATAACATGAATATATACTGTCTGGCACTTCCAATTTAAACTCAAGACTGTTGCCTTTCTACATAACCACTTCTATATTACATTTGTATCTTCTCAAAGAATAATGGTTCTCAAGATGTAGATGATCGAATTTTAAAATATTATAATTATTCATTTGCTTTAGCCCATATTACCTACATAACAATTTCATAATAACAATGTTAATATGACCATCACCAATGTAAGTCAAAAAGGAATTGTTTTTGCATTTGATCTTCTTAGTCTGCTCCCATTTTTATACTTGAGCTGTAATTACATTACTATTCTCTTTCCCTTTTTTTTTTGTTTGTTCTGCAAATAACTATGTATTTAATTCTCACCACAAGTCATTATGTTTGTGTCTTTCTAGTTGTTTGGGTCATCTGAAGCTCCTTTTCTAGTAGATTCCTCTTGAAAGTATCAATTGAACTATATTCTCTGAATTCTTGCATACAAGTAATAATGTCTTCCCTTTGATAATCGAATGCCAGGGTTGATGGACATGAAATCTTTGGCTTACATGTTCTTTCCTCAAGTATATTAAATATGTTAATTTTTTCCTCCTGTAATGAAGCATCGCTTTCTAAAACTCTCAAGATGTTCTCATTTTATTTTCCTTTAAAATCACTAGTTCTTTATGCCTAGAACTCAAAGGATTTTTTTTTCCTTTATGGTCCAGTAATCTTACTAGACTATGTCTTGGACTTGGTTGTTTTGTGTCAATATCTCAGGACCAGAATGTGCTGAGTTTCAAATCATATATTATTTCAGGAAAATTTTCTCAAATTATAGTTTTGATATTTTTTCTTTTTTTTTTTTTTGCTTTGTTTTTTTTCCTTCAGGGACTCTTATTGTCTATATGTTGGATTGTCTTCACTTATCTTCAATGTTTCTACTTTCATTTTTTTCTACTTTCATTTCTATGTTATTATTTAATCTTTTTCTCCTTTTTATTCTCTATCAAGACATTTATGTTGTTTACTTTCTCTTCTAGTCCTTCCAGTTTTGTTTTTATTTTTTTTTTTAATTTCTAATTCTTTCCTGAGTCCTGTCACTTGGGTTCTGAATTTTTCTAATTCTGATTTATGGTATTCCTTCATATCTCATATCATAATGTACAATGCATACATTTGAAATGGAAGGTCACACTTCTGTTTTGTGGCGTGTCTCCTTGTCTGTAGAGGTGCTATCCTTATTCTCTCGTTCTCTTATAACAACTTCGTATTGGATTTGGTCTCAATTCTTTTCTATGGCTCATTTTCATGGGAAATGAATTGTCCTGAACTTGGAGGAAGCATTGTTCAGAAGTTAGAATCGCTGACTTCAAAGGGCTTCTCTTGTTTTTGTGTGGTTGACTGGCTTCCTGGGATTTCCCGGCGCTGCTCTCTCCTCCCGCTTTTATCTTCCTTTGTCCCTGCTGTCCCTGCCTGGGTCAGTTTTGAGTCCACAATCGGCAGTTTCTCATGGGGGTGGGATCCTATCCTGGAAGGGAGTCTTGGATAATTAGTTTTAAGAGCCCAGTGGGATGGCCCTATTGCTCCCTTTGTGCTCTTCCTTAATGGCTTGAGCAAAATTTCTCCATGTTTAGCTGGGTTCTCAAGTTTGCCTGCCACGCTTTCCAGCAAATACTGGCTGATTTGGGTTTCCCCTGTTCTTGGGTTTGTCAAAGACTCCGTTTCTTCCCTCCCCTTCCTCCCGCACAAATGTTGACATCATGCAGATCTTGTGGCTGCAGCAATTTTTCCCCCACTCACTTGTATTTTGGGGTTTATTAGGACACCTTATTATCTAATTTTGTTATATATGGTGTCCATGTGCTTTTGGTTTTGTTCTCTAGTTGCTTTATCTGTTTCTTTAGGGATCTAAGGAGATTTAAAAAACTATGCTATGGGCACTGACTTTTTACTGTGTAAACTTGTGTCGTCTTTTAGTTTTTCACCACAGTGAAGCATTATTTTTTATAATTTAGGTCCATATTGATATATTACTTCTCCAGCAAAGCTACCTATTAATTACCTCCCATCCCAATACCAGATATCATCACTATAACCCTTGTTGTAATGTCTCATAGCTCTTCATACCCTCTGTTCACTCCACGACTCTCAGTTTATAATTATAAAAGTGTGTGATTCTTTTGCATTTGGGGAAACTGGAGCTTGAGAAGCCAAGATAATTTTCCCAAAGAAATAGAACTGTTCAAAGTCAGGAAACTAACCCTGGTCTGTCCAACACCAGGGCCCTGCCCTCCTGTTCGGTGAATTTGCCCCTCAAGAGCCACAGGTGACTCTCCGAAGTCTGCAGTGGGGCAGACACGAGAGTGAGGGAGCGTGATGCAGGGTGTAGCCAGAGGCTGCAGAGAAAATATTTCCCCAGCTGACAGCCAGGACCTGTGTGCTCAGCACAGAGGCAAGTCCATCTGATACAGGAGACGGAAGTGTGCAATATTTGAAAGCACAGCCTGGGGAGCAGGAACACCTGGGTTCAAATTCTGGCTGTGCCACTTAATAAGCCTTGGAAAAATTACCCACTCTCTCTGTGCCTCAGTTTTCTCATCTGCAGAATGGGGGGAATAAGTTATTCCATAGACATAAAAAAATGCTCAACATCTCTAATCATTAGAGAAATGCAAATCGAAACCACAATCGGGTATCACCTAACCCCTGGCTCCAGCACTTCCTAGAGGACTGCCGGGGCCTCAGCAATTTGTCCAGCCTTATCCTGATGTGTCAAAATGGGAGTGACAAAGTCAACCTCAGAGGATGGAAAGAGGCGAGGGTGTGAGCAGACTGGCACCATTTCTGGCCCAGAGGAGACACTCGCACAGCGTCCCACGCCTCCTCCTGTCTTCACGTGGGTTTTTCTAGAAGCAGACCTGTGCACAGGGACTTCAATGCGAGTAGTTTGTTTAGGAAAGTGATTCCCGAGAAGAGCAGCCGGGGGGTGGGCAAGTGAGAGAGCAAGGGGAGGAATCAATGCAGGGAACAGTCACACGCCGGGTACACTGTGGGCTCCTGGGCTCGGTCCCATGGGTGACCACGGGGACACGCTGTGGAGCCCCCACCCCATCCCTGCTGAGGATGAAGACCCCCCATCTCATCCCTCACTGGCAGAGGACGACTCCTGGGGGCATCGACTCCCCAGCTCTTCCTGCCCTTCCTCGGGAGGGTCATCAGGTGCCTGCGGCCGGAAGTCACCATGTGCTGAGAAGAGCGAGTGTCAAGGCAGCGAGGACATCTCTCAGATCCAGTCACTGAGGACAGGTCCTAACATGCACCAACCTCCCCTTTTTCTCCTAGCATCTCGAGGATGGGGTTCACGGGTAGAGCCGACAGCCTGAGCTGTCACCCGATCCAGAACGGTGTTTGGCAACTTAAATAAAATATACACTGAAAATGTAAATGGCGGCGGCAGGTACCTGATATGGACTAACGTGCTTTACGCAGAGAACAGCCCCCCGCCCCCCACTGGGAGGCTCCGGCTCATCCATCCACCTGCCGCTGCCGCATCCTCCCCGGACCCGGAGCACTGGGGACGGGCAGGCACGCACCGACCGCAAGAGCAACCTACGGTTATGCAGGGCCGACTGCTCTGTGCAGAGCCACTGTGCACATGATCTGCTTTAGGCTGCGCGAGCCCACGCTAGAAAAAACTGTCAGGGGAGGTGAGGGGACCTGCCCGAGGCCATTCAGCCCACAGTGGCCGACCTGAGGTTTAAACAAAGCCATTTCCTTCCAAAGCCCCAGCTCCTCACCTGAGAAATGACCAAGAGATGACCCTCAGGCAGAGAGGGTCATACTTCAGTGCAGTATGGCTTTTTCTTTTCTTTTTTTTTTTTAGAAACAGGCTTTCACTGTCGCCCAGGCTGGAGCGCTGGGATTACAGGCGTGAGCCACCGCGCCCCGCCTAGCGTGGTTCTCCATACAAAGGAGGGCGAGGTGCTCGGGCTGGAGTCCACGATCACACGCCCTCTCCCACCTGGTCCCCTCTGCTGTCACTGCACCCACTGTGGTCCTATTTGATATTTCCACCTAAACGCGTCTTCAGTTTGTCTGAACAGCTGTGTTAACGTTGTTGGAGTGAGGCCCAGAGCAGGGCAGAACGTGCCTGTTCATCCCTGACCCAAAACCCACTCGGCCCTGCCCAAGGACCCCTGAGAACCCAGCTTTGAGAAATCGGGTTTGGGAGACGCAGCCGAACGCCCCACAAGTGTCCTGCTTTTCAGCGTGTCAGGTTAAAAGAAGGTTTTAGGAAACGGGTAGTGTTTACTCCAAACCTGAAACTAAGCATTTGTTCCCTTTATATATCTCTCTCTCTCTGAGGCAGTAACAGCTGTGAGGGCTACTGGGTGGCATTTGAAATAACGAGCGCGTTGCTGCAGTGTCATCTGCCAAAGTATCACGTTGATGAAGGGGAGAGAGCTGTTCTGGAGTAACGTGAGGTCACGGGTCCCTTTCCATC
>CAUYSK010031168.1:0-63712 GCA_963575035.1 Avahi laniger
CTCCGCAGGCTCTACAAGAAGCACGCAGCAGCGTCTGTTCTGGTGAGGGCTCCGTGCAACTTCCAGTCATGGTGGGCGATGAAGAGGGAGGAGGCACACCACATGGTGAGAGAGGGAGCAAGAGAGAGAAGGGAGGTGCCAGTTTCTTTTTAACAGCCAGATCTCAGGGGAACTAAGAGTGAGAACTCACTGAATCCCATGAGAATGGCACCAAGCCATGAGGAGTCTGACCCCATGACCCGAACGCCTCCCACCAAGCCCCACCTCCAACACTGGGGATCAAACTACAGCAGGAGATTTGCAGGGGACAAATATCCAAACTGTATCACAGAAATTGTACTCAATCCTCCCAAGTCTTGCACTTCCAACACAGCTCATGGCACCTTCTAGACAGAACATGACAACTTTTGCAGTGATACTGCATGTTAATAATACAAATGCATGGAGTTAGTTTATCTATATCTGATTTACAAACTACACAGGGTAAGCACTGAGGGAGGCATTCAAGTAGTTGGTATAAGATACTCCATATTTCCATGGTGTTCAATTTCCACTAACTGCTGAGACATGGCATTTTGGTGGACACAACACCTCATGAAGGCTGTGCTTCCATCACAGTGGGGCAGCAATTTACTCATAAGCAGAATTCTGCTGAGTGGTATTTCCTGAGTTAACAAGAAGCCATAACGGGATAATGATGTTAAAAAAAATTTCATGATCTTGGGGACCAGAGCATGCCACTGGAGTTCCAGAGCAAAGGTATGGCTCCCCCTTCTGAGACAGTGTAATGCCTGAGACATCTCCTGCCTGACCCCAGATCCCAAGGCCCTCAGTGATCTCTGTCTCCTCTGTCATTAGGTCATACTTCTTTCCAGCCCACCCCAGGGTTTAGACTTCTACAAAAATAAGCCAGAAACTGAATCAGCACATAGAGAAGGATGCATAAATATCCAACTACAGAGTCTGTATCAGAATTCAAAATGTCCAGCTGTGAACAAGCTTTTGTCTTGCCATTCTGATCTTCTGCAATGGGCTCCAAAGGCATATGTTTAAATTTAAATAGTCATGTATGGCTAGTAGCCACCTGCAGAGTAGAATATTCAATCAGTGCACTTGGAGTACTCAAAACCTAGACACTCCAAAGAAAGATTGGTCCTTGACTGGCTCCTGGCAGATAATCTCTAAGCCCTTGAAATATCCTACCTGATAATAGTATCTTTGTATACCTGAAATCCTGGGCCACACTAGATAGTTTATGTTAACAATGTGATTTGTGGTAAAGGCTTATGTTCACCATGCTATATCAGTTTGACCTCTGGAAGAGCTGAAGTCTGAGTAGCTAAGAACAGCCACTTGGATTCTCCATGCTATGTGACTGACCCTCACTAATGGACATCAACGCTTGGGTGAGCTTCTCTGGTTGATCATACTGTGTATATTTTGCTACACATTCTTGCTGCCAATGTGACTTCATTAGGAGAGGATAAATGGGAACTCACACCTAGTTTCTTCTTGAATCCACCCTATGTGCCTTTCTCTTTTGCTTATTTTAATCTGTATCCTATCACTGTAATAAACCATAACTATGAGTATAATAGGTTTTCTGAGTTCTGTGAGTCCTTCTACTGAATCCTTAAACTTGAGGGTAGTCTTGGAGACCTTGACTCAGTTGGTGTCAGAAGTAGGATTCACTAGAACAACCATGACTCACTGAAATATGATAAAAGCATTTTGCAGGGGGGAAATGGAAGGATGAGGGGACAAAGGTTGATGAATCTTTGGTGCCTCGGTATCTGCTGAGTTACCATGGTGTAAATCAGCAGCTGAACTGCAGTTAATTACTACAGGTAAAAGTTACCAATGGAATTCAGAAATTTCTATGACATATTTATGTTCTTCCCCAAATTCACTTGTTAAAATTCTAACCCCAGTGTGATTGTATGAGGAGGTGGGGTCCTTGGGAAGTGTTTAGGCCATAAGGGTCAAGCTTCTATGAATGGGATTGATTCCCTTATAAAAGTTCCCAAGAGAGCTCCCTTGCCCCTTCTGCTATGTAAGGACACAGCAAGAAAATGGCCATTTATCTATGAACCAGGAAGCAGGCCCTCACTAAACACTGAATATGCATGTGTCTTGGTCTTGGATTTCCCACCCTTCAGAACTATCAGATACTTATAAACCACCCAGTCTATGATATCTTTGGTTTAGCAGCTCAAACTGACTAAGACAGAAATGGAATTCAACAATGGCTCATTTGATGTTGAATAGGATGTAAAATAACAATAAATAAGGGATGTAAAATAACAATAAATAAGCTAAATATACAATCTCTTGGTTATTGGTATCTGTAATAAGTGAAAAAAAAAAGTAAAAGAGTATGTTCGGAAAGGTCCTGATGTTTCATGAGGCTCGAATTTTGGCCAATCTGAGTTACAACCACTATCCTCAGGGCTGGTATCAAATGGAAAAATTGTTAGAGCAATAACTAGCATTTCCATAACCCCTGCTCACCAAGAAAGCAGTCTGGATAGTGGGGAATCAAAACCAAGAAAATACTGAAATCAGGGGATATAGTGTTAAGGAATTGTCTCATTTTGTGGGTCGATATCATCAGAGTTTTCTTGTGGGTGTTAGAAATGCTAAGAAAATTGCAATAATTCATAATAGAATGTGTGAAAACAAATTAGATAGTGATGGAACTCATCTCGGTAAGATGGAAATCTTTTAAATGGTTATTAAGACACAGAACAGATAAAGTGGACATTGATTGGGTCAAAAAAGGTCTTAATGTAGAACTATCAGGGATTGGGTGGGCCCCTGGGAACCCCACTGGTCCCCCTAACTTTGAGAGGCCCTAAACAAATCTACCATATTTTCTTTAGTGTAGAGAAACTGTAAAATCCAGAAGGCAAAAATGACTGAGAAACCTGATCTTAAATCACCAGGGGTGATGGTCTAGCAAACAAATCAGAATGAGGATTGATGGAGAGGTCACAGTCCTCTGGACTGCTCCCCTAGCTGAAGACTGACAAAGAGAACCAGAGCTGGACTGTCTAGTTAAAGTGATAGAGCAGGTTTTATTCAGGAAATACTGCAATGTGGGAAAAGAGGCTTCAGTATAGAATTGGGCTCAACTCCAGATATGGTAATGGAAGATTTATATCTGGGGATTTATAGCCAAGGAACAGAATTAAGGGGTCAATGAATGGAAAATGACTAAGAGGAGATACCAGGGTAGGAGGATGCTAACTAAACCAACTCAGCAGGATTCTTGCTGAAGGCAGGCCAGAATGATCAAAGGTGGGGGATTACCTTTGCTTAGCAAAGTAGCAACCAACTTAGCAAGATTTTTGCTAAAACTGGGCTATGCAGGCCCGGCAAGGATGAGGGCTAAGGTTGAGTCCTAGTTGAAAAGTGAGCTTAGAGGAACCTGACTAATGTTTGATCAAGCAGAGTCTTTGTCAGTTTCTCCTCTTGTTCATGGAAAGAAGAGACATTCTTCTTTCCATTGAATAATATAAGTCCATTTCTTGCTTAGTTGCATTTTATTCATTAAGGACAAGCTGTGTTAGCAGTTTTATGAACCTATTAGCTTGTCCACTACAGTTCTGGAAATCCTTATTCAGTCCAGTAATACAGTCTCAAATTATTTAAGCAATGCCATCAGAAGCCTATACCTCAGAGTACCTGTCATAGTTCTTTCCATGGGTCTTTGATACCGTTCCTTTGTGTTGATGATGAAGCACTCTGGCCTGTAGCTGAATGCAAATGTTTTCATAAAACGATCAAAGTAAAATAAAAACTACCTGTAAATGACAAGATTTAAAATAGCCCTGGTAGCCAGGCACTGACGTCTGTAATCCCAGCACTGGCAGGCTGAGGCAGGAGGATGGTTTGAGGTCAGGAGTTCGAGACCAGCCTGGGCAACATACCAAGACCTCGTCTATACAAAAAATTTTTAAAAATAGCCAGGCATGGTAGTGTGTGCCTTTAGTCCTGGCTACTTGAGAGGCTGAGGCAGGACAATCACTTGAGCCCATCAGTGAGCTCTGATCATGCCACCATGTCTCAGCCTCGGTGACAGAGTGAGACGCTGTCTCTGAAAAAAAAAATGGCCATGGTTAAAGATCCAAGGAAAGTTCATTATAAGTAACTGACAAGGAAATTTTTATATCTCTGTGGCATATACAACATTTAAAATAATAACCAAATTTATAACTACCATTGTACCAGGACATAGCATGGACAGCAGGGGTATTGACAAATTTCTATGAACTTCATAGAATTTCTGAAATATTCATATTAATAACATTTACCTATGCAAATATAATATAAGGAAGGTTAAGCATCTATTCTCATTTTACAACATTTGTCATGCAATTTAACTATTAAAAATCTTACTTTTTTAAACATCTCTCTTCTTACAAGGTGAAAGCACAAATCCTTTGAGATTTTCCAGGGCCAACTAGGAAATATCAAAGTCAATTTGAGATCAAGATTTCATTTCAGATTTGATTCTGGGAAGGCAAAGCTGCTAAAAATGTCAAAAAGTTTGTACACTTGACTAAATAATACTCTAGGTCACTATAAAACAAGACTTGGCTATTTAACCAAAATGACAATAAAAGATTTCAAAAGTAACTACAGGAGGAAATATGGTTGTGAAAAACTTTAGCTCCTCTAAAAGTGAGTAAAACTTGATTTTCAGTTTTATATAACAATCAGATGTGTAATTATTTGTTCATTGTATGCTTGTATCAAATTGTCACATGTACCCCATGAATATGTACAACTATTATTTTATGTATCAATAAAAAAGAGAAAAATAAACAAAAAACGTATTCTATTTTCCTTATGTATTTTCATGGAAAGTTATTTCTCCTCGTCCTCATTATTTATAGCCATTTCATTTACATATATTAGTTATAATTGTTAACCATTACTAACCCTTCTTTTATAGAGAAAACTAGGAAGTAGAGAACTGTGAATTGTCTGTCACATACCAGCATTCTGTGTCAGACTAGCATAATTTATGAATATATCATCTCGCGATTTTACAGGTATATACTTCCTTATAGTAGTTTTTGATATGGCAAAAGAACATGTTTATTAACAGACTCAAAAATGTAGCTTCTCAATACTATATAAAAACAAGAAGCCCAAAATGGATAACTTACACTTAGTAGTTAATGTTTCAGTAGTTTATCTTACATAGATATGATACTTAATTTAATTTAACATAACCCTAATATTGCAGCTTACCAAAATATTTTAGAAACTACTTTTAGACAGATATTATAAAACATTAAACAAAGCCAGCCATCATCTCAAGTTATTTCCCTGTTAAATACTCTTACAACACATAGATGTTAGATATCACAAAAGCGGAAACCTAAAAAATTAAATGTATGTTTTGGTTCTTTTTTGTTTTGTTTTACTGCTACTCTTAACATTCATAAAGAATGGATATCAAGCAATTCATTGTTATTGCATCTTTACTTGTACATTTGTTCTTAGGTTGAATTTATAATTTTTGTAACCTTAAACATCTAGCAAATGTATTACCTTATTTGACTATTTAACCCAAGTAGAACAAAAATATTAATATATGCTCATATTACACTTAATGCACATAACTCAGAAGACATCCATTTTTATTAAATCAGTAATACTAAACTAGTCTTATTTATCAAAGATTTACTCAAAACATGAACATGAAAAACATTTGGGTTAATGTCTATATTTCTGGGAGTTTTAGGAATATTTAAGTTATGTAAGCACTTACATAATTCTAAGCCAATTTGAGCAGCACTCCTGTATGAGATTTTATGAATTAATTTGGTAATACCATATGGAAGTAGAAAAATATCATGAATACATAACATATATACACACATATATCAACATACAGACACAAATAGAGACTTCAGAGCTTTCCTTCTAAAATTTTAGCTATGAGCAAGGTAAACGCAGTAATACAAAAATCACTGATTTACATCCGCTTTATATTTTTATCTGAATTGTGTTTCTGGCAAATGGGACAGGTAGAGGCTGCCCACTCAACATTAAGAAAGGAAGAGAACAGAGTTGGTGAGGCATATATGGTCAGCAAGGCTCAACAAGGAGGATTACAGTTGACTGAGAGAAGCAGGATCAGAGAGAACATAAAGCGAGGAAAGATTTCTAGCCCAAGACTCAGGGGCTGAATTTCCACTCAAAACAAAGAGCCAGGAAGAAACTCCAGCCCGGGAGGTACCTTTCAAACAAAGAAGCTTCAGAGAGTATACTCGGACTCTTAAGTGTTAAAATTTGTCTTTACTGTGCTCCAGTAAAGAAGCACTGGCAAAGGATTGGACTCACCTATGGCAAAGGGCTGAACTCACTGATGGATCCCTGACTGATTAGTCAGAAGTGTAGACAAAGGCCTTGAAGGTGCACAGTTGGGGCCCTGAGTGAGAAGTACAGGGATCCGGAGATGAATCTGATCCTATCCGCGTCATGGCACCATGCACCGTCAAACAGAACCAGAGCCAGACAGCAGTTACAGCGGTAAAACCAGGTTTTATAGAGGAACAATTGTAATAGTGGAAAAGAGACCTCAGTATAGAACAAGGCTCAATCTCAAAAATCATAAAAGCATCTGGTGATTTATAGTCAATGATCAAAGTTGGATTGGGGGGTGGTCAGTGGTTTGATGAGGAGACATCAAGGGAAGAAGGATTCTTTCTAAACCAACTTACAGGATTCTTGCTGAAGACACGTCAGAGTGATCAGATATTGAGGGTGAGGGATGAGGAGTTTGGTGAGGTCTCAATGGTGGTCAGATCTCAAGGGTGAGGAATTTTCTATGAATTTAGTGTGGTTTTTGCTAAAACTAGTCTCTGTAGGTGCAACAAGACAGGAACCAAGGTTGTGGCCTAGTCAAAAAGAGATCTCAGAGGAGCTTGCCTAAAGTTTGGTCAAGGGTAGAGTCTTTGTCAGGACCCAATTCCATATGCATAAACATGGGTAAAATTGTCCGGGAGTACAGAAGAAACTTCTTTGGAACTCTTGACACAGAAGCCCAATGCACTGTGATTTCAAAACATCTTGGTGAAGTTCTAACCAGGGCTACAGTTATATTGGGAGAATATGGGATGCAATCATTGATGGGATTAGGGTGGAAGTTTAGAAGAAAATTGAAACCTTTGGACATTTATGTGAAATGGCTGCATCTCCTTTTCTTAAATGTATTGGGATGGATATTATGACTGACTGGAGAACACATTCCCTATCTGTTTTACAATATTCTAAAATAGAAGGCATATAAATCACTTTATCACCAGTATTAATTAGAACTGCTGAATGGGAATCTATAGACTTACCTGAGCCCACACAGATTGCTACTTTGAAACAGTATAGAAGACTTGGTAGGCAAAAAGAGATGACCACTTTAACTGATGACATTTTAGGAGCTGGAGTGCTGGTACTTATAAATTCTCTGTACAGTGGCCCTATGCGGCCTGTGAAAAGGCTACTGGCTGATGGAGTACTTATGCAAACTGGAGTTTGTGGCCAAAGCCTACAAGGGCCACTCAGCAGAAACTGGTGGGATTATGGATCATAAAATTTCCAGAGGGGTTGTTAGGACATATGTCTTTTGGGAGATTATTACTACCTTACAAATGGGCATTAGCTGAAACTGCCCTTATGACTGAAGTACATAAAATGACATTAAAACTTAAAAATTAATGATGTCCTGGGTGATGTCAGAGAAACACTCTAACACGAAAGGCAGTTCCCAGAAGAGTTCCATGATAAAATAGAAATGGTTTATTTAGAAACATGCTACTTGGAGAATGCAAAAGGTATGAACTGTATTCACCAGAAGGTATTTTCTTTTCCTCTAGAGCCAATTTTAGAACCACCTAAGGGGCCGCGAGATCCTACTGCCAAATGGGTAGTACCCCATGAACAACTCTCTATTGAACAGTAAAAAGTGGCTTGGTTCATAGATGGCAGCTCAAAGGTGAACAAACAATATAGTGTTTGGAAAGTCATCACTCTACAACTTTATCATTTTTTTCTTTTGCTGTCTCTGCCTTCGGTGTCATATTCCAAAAACCATTGCCAAATCCAGGGTCATGAAGCTTTTGCCCTATGTTTTTTTCTAAGAGTTTTATACTTTTGAGTCTTACATTTAGGTCATGGATCCATTTTGAGTTAATTTTTGTATAGGTGTTAGGTAAAAAAGAGTCCAACTTCATTCTTTTGCATGTAGATATCCAATCTTCCAAGCACCATTTGTTGAAAATGGTGTCCTTTCCCCAATGAATGGCATTAGCAACTTTGTCAAAAATCGTTTGACCATATATTTGGTGGTTCACTTCTGGGATTTCTATTCTATTCCATTGGTCTCTATGTTTGTGTTCACGCCAGGACCATACTGTTTTAATAATTACTGTAGCTTTGTAGTAAGTTTTAAAATCAGAAAGTGTGAGTCTTTTTGTTTGTTCTTCTTTTTCAAGATTGTTCTGGCTATTTGGAATCTCTTGAGATTCCAGATGAATTTTAGGATGGGTTTTCATATTTCTACAAAAAAAGTCATTGGGATTTTGATAGGGATTGCAATGAATCTATTGATCACTTTGGGTAGTATTTACATTTTAACAATATTAAGTTTTCCAATCTATGAACATAGATGTCTTTCTATTTATCTTGTGTGTTTTAAAATTTCTTTCAGCAATGTTTTGTAATTTTTACTGTACAAATATATCACTCTCTTTGCTAATTCCTAAGTATTTTATTCTTTTTCATGCTATTGTAAATGAAATTATTTTCTTAATTTCCATTCAGATTGTTCATTGTTAGTGCATAGAAATGCAATTGATTTTGGGTATCACCTTTGTATTCTGTTACTTTGCTGAATTTATTATTAGTTATAATAATTTTTTTAGAAACTTTAAGTCATATTATCTGCAAAGATAATTTCACTTCTTCTTTTCCAGTTTGGATGCCTTTTATATTTTTTCTCTTGCCTAATTTTTCTGGCTAAAACTTCCAGTACTATGTTGAATAAAAGTGGCAAAAGCAGGCATCTTTTGTCTTGTTCTTTTTTTATTTATTTCAGCATATTATGAAAGTACAGATGTTTAGGTTATGTATGTTGCCCTTGCCCCCACTCCCCCCAAGTCCGAGCTTCAAGCGTGTCCATTCCCTGGATAGTGCGCATCGCACTCTTTGTGTATGCATATACCCATCCTCTCCTTCCCCCTCCCCACCCACCCGACAGCCAGTAAATGTTATTCTTATATGAGCACTTATGAGTTGATCAGTTAATACCAATTCGATGGTGAGTACATGTGGTCCTTGTTTTTCCATTCTTGGGATACTTCACTTAGTAGAATGCGTTCCAGCTCTATCCAGGAGAATACAAGAGGTGCTATAGCACCATTGCTTCGTAAAGCTGAATAGTACTCCATGGTATACATATGCCATATTTTATCAATCCACTCCTGTATTGATGGACACTTGGGTTGTTTCCACATCTTTGCATAAACATTTGGGTACAGGTGTCTTTTTTATAAAGTGTCTTTTGTTCTTTGGGGTAGATGTCCAGTAATGGAATTGCTGGATCAAATGGTAGCTCTACTTGTATCTCTTTAAGGTATCTCCATACTGCTTTCCACAGAGGTTGCACTAGTTTGCAGTCCCACCAGCAATGTATGAGCGTTCCTGTCTCTCCGCATCCACACGGGAGGGGAATTCTTGAGTCTCAAAAGAGTTGAGCATGGCTCAGCAGAGGCAGCCCACTAAACTGCCTCAGTTTCCACAAGGGTAAAAGTAAGAATAATAAAAATGCATCCTTTTCCCCTCCCATTGAGGAGCGAGGTCTCCTGATGAGCCAACCTGGAGAACAGGGTCTTGCTTTGGGAGATTTCACTCTGCAAGTATTATCCAGAGGGGCAAGCTGACTTGCTCATGGTGGGTGCTGGTGTTCCTCGGGACGTGGAAGAGCTTGGCTGCCCTTCTGCCCAGACACTAGAGTCCCATTAAGGACTCTGTAGGTCCCGAGTACACAGTGAGCTCTGAGTTCAGCACGGCCAGTGCCACCCCTATGGTGAGGAGTCTCCACAGTTTTACATCCTGCTAGATGCAGCAGGACCCTCTCGGGTCGATTTTATTGTATTTTATTTGGTTTGCCTGGTGCGTAAGAAATTGACTTAAGAAAAATTGCTGCCAATCCTTTGTTGAGTCTGGCATTTCTTCTAAAATGGCCTCTCCACTTCTTCCCTTTTAACCAAATCCTACTCATTTCTAAAAACTTTTGATTCTGACAAAACTTCAGGCTCACAGAAAAGTTGCAAGAATAGTACAAAGAATTCCTGTATTCCCTTCACCCAGATTGCTCAAATATTAACATTTTATCCTTCTGTCTGGCTCGTACACATTTTTTTCTGACCCGTCTGAGACTAAATTGTCGAAACGATATGCCCTTTTACTGCTAAATACTTTCATAGTGTGTTTCTTTCTTTTTTTTTTTTTTTTTTTATTTGAGACAGAGTCTCACTCTTTTTTGCCCTGGCTAGAGTGAGTGCCATGGCGTCAGTGTAGCTCACAGCAACCTCAAACTCCTGGGCTCAAGCGATCCTCCTGCCTCAGCCTCCCGAGTAGCTGGGACTACAGGCATGCGCCACCATGCTCGGCTAATTTTTTTTTATATATATATTTTTAGTTGTCCAATTAATTTCTTTCTAATTTTAGTAGAGATGGGGTCTCACTCTTGCTCAGGCTGGTCTCGAACTCCTGAGCTCAAACAATCCGCCCGCCTCGGCCTCCCAGAGAGCTAGAATTACAGGCGTGAGCCACCGCACCCAGCCCTGAGCCTGATTTTTAAGTGAATTTATTTCAAATCAATTTAAAGAAAATATTAAGAGAATAATAGCATGGCAGTATGTGGCTAGAGTGGGTGAAACTGGGAGAGCCGGAGCCTAAGGCTCGGAGTCCGCAGGTTTATCGCTCTCCAAGGACCCGCGTGGCGTCCCCTCAGCAACCTGTGCCAACCCCACCCCTGACTTCGTAAGAGGCCAGCAAATCTTTTCTGTCCCCGGCCTCAAAGTGAGTTCCAGGCCATCCTCCTTAGGACAAATCTCTTCAGTCGGAGGGCTGACCGAAAAGGCCCTGTGCCCGTGAACTGCCAGGGTCAGTGGGGGTTTCAGGGCTGAGCACCCACAGGGCTGGACTAAGTGTCATGGGACAAGCCTCCCGTGCCAGCAGACTCAGCCCCCGCCTCTGAGAGAGGCAAGGAGACCCCTCCAGGCTCTATCCCAGGGAGGCACTGGTCCAAGTATCAAGGGCAGTGCTGTTCCCTTCTACTGTGACCTTTGGGACACTGACCCCACACAAGAGTATGGGGGGAAGATGCCCCCAACACAGTCCCAGAATGCCTTCCTCCCTCCCCTCCTCCAAGCAGGCTCTCCCCACCCTTGCAGTCTGGTCGAAGCCCATCTCCTCCTTGGAGATTTGCCCAAGTGCCCCAAACCCTAGAGCTTTCTTCCTGCCCCGACCACCTGCAGCCCACATGAGCCTTGGCCAGGAGCTTTATCTCCTCGTTAGGACTAGGGTGTGACCAGGTTATGGGGGTGGCTATTAGATCCTCCTCAAAGTTCTGAAGGTTAGGGGAAAATCCACTCAGAGGAGATGAAATCAACACCTGCAAAAATCATCTAAAAATTAGGAGGCATTCCAGATGAAGAACAGAAAAAGCCCAGAAACCCAATTAGGCTTTGCTGATGTAAAAGAAGACATGGCCTAACCGCACGTGGCCCACATATCTGAAGGAAGAATGTGGTAACGAGACCACGGGGGTGGAGTGGAGGTTTAGAGCAGCACAGCGGAAGGGCCAGAGTGTGCGTGTCTCGAGCCTTGCCCGGGGAGAGGGTGTCCGCGGCAGCTAGCCACGGGCAGCTGTCCACCCAGTGCGGTCCCGGTGTGAGCCAAGCAGTAGCTCTCACTGGGGGATTCAGGCTTGAGCCCGGCCTGTCTACTGGGCTGCTGGGGTGGGGACCCAAGGGTGCCCACTGCACGAGTGAGTGAGCATGGGTGCCTGGAGAGGGTGCCCCAGCCCACCCAGCCCTGGAGCCAGGAGCCTCAGGCCCAAGCCGGAGCTGTTCTCACAGGGTGCCGCCACCATGTGGACATGTTGGAAACTGCATAAGGGCTATCCTACAGGGGCAAGCGGGAGCTGAGATCCGCCTACACTCTGCTCTCTCAGGAACTCGCCTGCACAGCTGCAACCACCTAGGGGGAGGGACATTCTACTTTACCAAAAGATGCCATCAGTTCCGTGAGCTACCCCAACAGCGTATCTCCTAACTCACACAAAGGAGACGTGCAGGTGAGCATCAGCCCTGGCTTGTGCGTGACCCGAGAGCCCAAGCTGCCCGCAAGGCGTCTGGTGCACAAGGACTGGATGTGGCAGAGGGAAGGGAGTGAGCCATGCACCTGGGTACTCCACAGTGGGGTCTCTAGCGCCCAAAGCAGACCACCCTCGGATACTTTGGCATGAATATTCATTCCCACCACAACTCGAGGCACCCAGGCAGCTGTATGGGCCCTGAGCCTTGCTCGGCTGAAGACACGATTGGGGTGGAGTGGGAGTGGCTGGAGCTTCAGGTGATTTACAGGCTCATGTAGGATGCTGCCTAGAACTCTCAGACCCAGCTGGGTGACATCCTCCAAGAGCAGGCACAAGAGCCATGGCATCAGCGATGCCACCATCAGGCTGCATGTGCCCCAGGAACCCCAGGCTGGCTATCGCACGTGTCAAGGCGGATTATACACTGCTCAAGAGCCCCTGGGTGATCAGGGGCTGAGAGCCAGTCTGTGCTCTGCTCACTAGGCTGTGCTTCCCAGCACGAGGCTGTGCCACCCAAGGGAGGGGCATCTTTTTCCAAACACACTAAGGTACTTTATGAGGGCCAGGCACAGTAGCTCACGCCTGTAATCCTAGCACTCTGGGAGGCCGAGGTGGGTGGATCACTTGAGGTAAGGAGTTTGAGACCAGCCTGAACAAGAGCGAGACCCTGTCTCTATAAAAAATAGAAAAATTAGTCAGGCATGGTGGTACACACCTGTAGTCCCAACTACTCAGGAGGCTAAGGCAGGAGAATCGCTTAAGCCCAGGAGGTGGAGGTTGCCGTGAGCTAGGATGATGACATTGCACTCTATCTGGGATGATGGAGTGCTACTCTGTCTTGAAAAAAAAAAAAAAAACGGCACTTTATGGGCTAGCATGGCTCTGCTCAGGGGCATGTGGGTGCAGAGGAGAAGGAGGCCCAGGGCTGACCCAGACTTCAAAACTCTGATTCCAACTCACCCTCATCAAGCCATCTCTGGTTGACTTTTTTTTTTTTTTTTGAGACAGAGTCTCACTGTGTTGCCCGGGCTAGAGTGCCATGGCGTCAGCCTAGCTCACAGCAACCTCACACTCCTGGGCTCAAGCGATCCTCCTGCCTCAGCCTCCTGAGTAGCTGGGACTACAGGCATGCGCCACCATGCCCGGCTAATTTGTTTTTTTCTATATATTTTTAGTTTTCCAATTAATTTCTTTCTATTTTTAGTAGAGATGGGGTCTCACTCTTGCTCAGGCTGGTCTCAAACTCCTGAGCTCAAACAATCCGCCCGCCTCGGCCTCCCAGAGAAGTAGGATTACAGGCGTGAGCCACCGCACCCGGCCTCTGGTTGACTTTTTAAAAAAATCCTATGCAGCTAAGTGTGGTGACTCACACCTATAATCCCGGCACCTTGGGAGGCCAAGACAGGAGGATCACTTGAGCCCAAGAGTTTGAGGTTATAGTGAGCTATGATGTTGCCACTGCACTCCAGCCTGGGTAACAGAGCAAGACCCTATCTCTAAAAAAAAGAAAAAAAATCCTATGCTTGATGTTTTGAGTTCTTATTATAAGCTAGCATATTAGTCCATTTTGCACTGCTATAAAGAAATGCCTGAGGCTGGGTAATTTATAAAGAAAACAGGTTTATTTGGCTCACGATTCTGCAGGCTGTACAAGAATCATGGTGCCAACATCTGCTTCTGCTGAGGGCTTCAGGTAGCTTACGATCAAGGTGGAAAGTGAAGCGGGAGCAGGCATGTCATACGGCGAGAGGAGAAGCAAGAGAGAGAGGGAGCAGGTGCCAGGCTCCTTTAAACAACTAGCTCTCATGTGAACTAATAAAGTGAGAACTCACTCTATGGCAGAGAGGGCACCAAGCCATTAATGAGGAATCCGCCCTCATGACCCGAACACCTCCCACCCGGCCCAACATTCACCATTGGGGATCAGATTTCAACATGAGATTTGGAGGCGCCAAACAGCCAAACTGTATCAGCTGGTAAGTAGCCTACCAGGCCTGCTCCACATCTCCCGTAAGCTGGCTTAGCTTTCCTGTGCACTGGTCATCTCCGGATGCTGGGGCATTTGGACAGAGCACCATCTCCTGGTCCATCTTGGCCTCTGCTAATGTGTCCCCCACCCAGGACCCTCGATGGATACTGCAGGGGAGCTGCTCTCCTTTCTCCTCCCCTCTACCCACCTCTGCCCAACAAACTTCTTTCCTGACTCCTGGGTCGAAGGAAAGAGCCCAGCAGGCCAGGCACCTGCAGCAGGAGTCGGCCTCCCGGCCTGCTGGGGAGAAAGGTAGATGGAGAGACAAAGACAGTGAGAAAGCCATCGGGACGGCACAGCATTACCCACGCCAAGAGGCCAGAAATGTTCCCCAAAAGGGAGCAGTTGATGGGCTGCGGTGTCTCTGAGAGGTCAAGGAGAAAAGGGCAGGACTGGCCTCGGAAGGGGCATGGGCAGCCGAGTAGAAGCCCAAGGGTGGTGGGGCTCCGGGGACAGTTTGCTGAAGAAGAGGAGGACAGGAAGGTGCAAATCACTTTATTAAAAAGTCATTTAGGGTTACCCTCGCTGGGTGGGTAACGCTACGTATAGGGAGGTGCTGCTCTCCTAACACACACTACTGGTCAAGACAGGGCTATTCACAGAAGTGGATGACACAAACACAACTGTTGTGGGTATTGTCCCAAGTTCTCCTGCTACCCTGTGGCAAAATCTACAGACCTCTCATCTCAGCAGCATCTTGGCTGGATGTCACTGTGTCCCAGATGATGTGGGATTCAGATGCTCTGAGACAGTTTGGTCTTGCAAGATTCCGGAGTTTGCCAGTCCTCTGGAGACAGCACACCGTAATGGTTCAGCTTGAACTTGTCAGATGTCCCAGGGTTTGAATCCTGGCTCTACGTCGCGCCAGCCGAGTGACCAGGCCAATCACTACCAATCACGTAATTTCTCTGTGCATTAGGACGCGCATCTGTGCAATGCGGATAATAACAGTAGATACTGCACGGTGCTGTTGTGAGAATTAAAAAAGTTATTCAGGGAAAGGAATGAGATAAATAAGAAGCTGGCTAATGAGGGCTGAGAGCAGAAGAGAAGGAACAAGAGAGACAGGGGGCTGAGAAGAGGGCAGTGGGCTGAGCCTCCACCCAGGAGGCCCCCCAGGACCCGGAGTCAGCAGGCTCTCCCAGAAGGCGCTCAGGCCCAAGGCAGGGGTGTGAGGCAGGGAACAGCGAAGGGGAGGCTCAGAGGAGTAAAGAGACCCATGGGCACTTGCCTTCGAAAGTCTCAGTGGCCTTGTCAAAGCCAGACCTCACCCCTTGCTTTCCCCTCTCCACTCCCAACCCCCATTCACACCTCTGGCCGGGCCCTGACTCAGATCTCCAGCAGGTCCCAAAGGGAGCTCGCAGGCGAGAGCACTGGGCTAGGAGTCCTACGCCAGGTCCTAAGCTCACTCACCACCTTTGACCAAGTCATATGGGGCCTCTCTGGTTTTCCACGCCACTATGTGTAACATTCGATTACTTCTGTTTAGATCCCACCTTGTTCTGAAAGATCTGAGGCTGCCAGTAGGAATAATCACACTGTTGTCTCATCCAATTCATCAGGCTATTATAAAAATTAAATGTAGAAATTATAAAACACAAAACAAACATGATATTATTGCTATTTTCTCCAGAAGGAATTAGCTCACCTTTCTCTGGCCCCCTGATGGAGTTTCCGCAGTTGTCCAAGTCCCCTGGACTTGAACTCAGCTTTATATACAGCATTTAATCTCCATAACGAACAAATGCAGGTGGACCCTGGTGTCCTCATTTTATAGATTAGAGAACTAAAGTTCAGAGTTCATATAATTTGCCCAAGATCTCACAGCCAATACCTGGCAGCTGTACCATGAAATGGTGATTTTCACCCAGGGATCGCAAACTCAGGCAGCTCCCTGGCAGTGTGTGGCCTGGGCCGGACAGAGGCAACAGGGAGGAATAGGGCTTGCAGCCCCCTCAGGGCATTCAATTCTCAATCTTTTACCAGGTTGCCCCAGCCAATCGCAGGGCTGTGGCCAGCTCTGCCACCCTGTCTTAACTGCTGGTCTTAACTGCACCCCTAAAAATCTCCTCTCTACCTCACAGCCACCAGCCAGAACCTCATCACCCACACCTGGGATGTGGCAGGAGCCTTGTTCATGACTTTTCTGCCTCCAGACTCACCCACGCTGGTCCATCTCCTCATCAGAGCCAGACACTGTCCCTTCTCTGAGCATCCACCCCTGCAGGGACCGCCCCCCCACTGAAATCAGACACATACCCCAGGGACCATGATAGAGTACATGGAACAAAGACTTTGCAGCCAGACAGTTCTGGGTTCAAATCTCAGCTCTGCCACTTACTAGCTGAGTCATGCTGGGTAAGTTACTTAACCTCCCTGAATCTCATTCTCTCTGAGAGGGAGTATGTGATAGCTGTCACGCAGAATCCCAGGAACAGCAAGTGCATTCACCCTGGTACAGAGCCAGGTGCTCATAGGTACTTGACCCCACCATCACTACTGGAAAACGCACAGTAGACAGGCAAACATACTCTAGTGTTGCTTCCTTAGGGCCCCAGGCTGGGGATGGGTTGGTGGTGGCCTCCTCTTTGCATGTTTCCCCCAAGCCTGGGAAGTCAGCGAGGAGGGCTGACTTGCCCAGGTGATAAAGGGAACACTCGCGGTTAAAGTCAGGTCAGTTTCTCATCTGCAAAACGGAGACGGAAACTCCAGCCATGCGTGGTTGTTGCACAGATTCAGAGAAGATGCCAGTGGTTGCAATAGCTGCTCCCAATCTGCCCAGACTATTTGTTGAGGCAGGAAGGCTGAAGGCTAGACGGGAAGCTGAGCCAACGCCCCTGGCCCAGAGCAGGACTGCAGGGCTGAGCCTTTTAATCCCGTCATAGACCCCGTGTCTGATTCTTGGAGGCCCCACCCTCACTGTAACAAACATTCAAATGCATCCACATCCCGCATTAAATATAACTCTTCTTTGCTTTAAGAGTTTTTATAAATTTGATTTCGAAATTACTTTACTATGAGTAACTCATTTAATTTACTATTGGCTATGATTTCTCTTTAATCATCTGGAACTCTTGCCAAAAATCCAACTTATAAATTGTTTTCAAATATACTGACATTTGTCTGGGTACTAAACTTAACAAATATCAAAGTTGACATACTATTTTCTCAAGGCAGTTAAACATTTGTCAATTTCAACTTTGCTCTTTTCATATTTTGCAGCCCCAAAATTTTTCTTTCAGCTGGGGGGGGAGGGGCCTTTAAAAGTCCACCTTGCCCTCCAGAGAGGACAGATTTGCTCACAAAGCCAGGGCACTTGACTTGTCCCCATCACTAGACATGCAGGCCACCCCGAGAGTCTGGCTGCAGAGATTACCCACTCCAGATTGACTCCAGGGCATCCTAAATCAGGCAACTCTCATTTTGAAAACAAAGTGATTTGTCAAACATTGGATTAAATATGATTTAATGCTTAGACCTTTATTGGAATTTCATATTAATAAATTTGCAAATGAAGCAATACTTTGACAGGGTAAATGTCCTGAGGTAGGGTTTAGAAGTCAGGATCTCTGTCACCTTAACCAAGCACCAGTACCCTCACCCGGTCCCCAGCTCTGCGGGAACAGCCAGCTCTGCACCTGCTCCCCTCAACTCCCCCAGGAGGGGGCGCCAGGGAGGTGAACCAGTGCAGTGCAGGGTGGGATGTGGCTTGGCACAAGGCCCTCCAACTGTCCAGTCTGCAAGGTTTTGTGATTGACAAGGGACAGTCCCCCATGTAGATTTCATTCAGGGCCAGCCCCGACTGGAAGGTGGCAGATTTGTTTGCACGTTTTACTGCACTCTGTTTGGGGCTTTTTAAAGCAGACCAAGTTTTAAAATTCCCTCCACCACTCACCCTCATTCCCCTCCCCTATCCATGTAAGAGCCTCTGGCCCCTGACCTCCGACTGCAGAACGAAGGGAAGATGCTGCCTCCTTCATGAAGACACACACGCACCTCCCAAATGGTCTCAAAGAGGGGCGTGATAGGGTTCCAAAAGAGGAAAGGAGGTGGTAGGGCAGTGAGGAAGGCGTGGGCAGGTTAGAGGGCAAGGAAAGGACTTTAATCTCGGTTCACACACTTTGATTCATCTCTATCGAGAACAGTAAAAACAAAAATTAGACATTGGACCTGGTGACTTCACTCATGGGCATCTAGACTTAGGGCTTCATACAGAGATGATAGCTAAGATTTATTGAACACTTACTTAGTACTTTATAACCAGTGACTAATTGAAACCCATGAGGAAAGTGCTATTATTATCTCCATGAAATGGGGTGAGGATCTGGAGGCACAGAGAAGGAAAGTAACTTGCCCAAGGTCACCCAGCCAGAAAATGGTGGAGCCAAAATTCAAACCCATGTGGCCAGGCTCCAGAATGCACACTGTCAGTCACATCAGGCCATAGTTATTCTTAACAGAAAAGAGCTGTAAATCATGGGCAGGCTCACCCTGGGGCAGTACACTGTAATTAAAATTTATATTTAGAGTATTTTCATAACATGTGGATTTATGTTAAAATAATTTTAAAAACAAAATTATACATATGCAATCTTAACTCAAAAATACCATGTTTTAAAAGAACTGAAAGGAATACCTAAATATAGATAAAATGTTTTAAAAATATATACATGTATCTCAAGCATACAGCAAATATTTGGAGATTAGATTATGAATGGGTGGGAAAGGAATTTACGAAGACCAAAAAAAAAAACAGAAAAAAAAAAGATTATGAGTGGGCTTTTTTCTTCTTCCCATTTTCTTATATTTCCCAAATTTCTTTTCTTTTTTTTTTTTTTTTTGAGACAGAGTCTCACTCTGTTGCCCAGGCTAGAGTGCCGTGGCGTCAGCCTAGTTCACAGCAACCTCAAACTCCTGGGCTCAAGCGATTCTCCTGCCTCAGCCTCCCGAGTAGCTGGGACTACAGGCATGCGCCAACATGCCCGGCTAATTTTTTTCTATATATTTTTAGCTGTCCAATTAATTTCTTTCTATTTTTGATAGAGATGGGGTCTTGCTGTTGCTCAGGCTGGTCTCGAACTCCTGAGCTCAAACAATCCGCCCGCCTCGGCCTCCCAGAGAGCTGGGATTACAGGCGTGAGCCACCGCGCCCAGCTTCCCAAATTTCTTTAATGAAAATTATTTTCTTTTCATATAGGAGGAAATTTTAAGGCCTTACTGTTTATTTGCTCTTGATAAATGTTTGAAGAGAAATTTCTAAGAAACTGGAAAACCAGAAGCAAGTTGTTTAAAAAATAAATCATGGAAAGTTTGCTAAAAAACTCTTTACATTTGTAATATCCTTAGAGCTAGGCCTTAGCACACACAGAAAAACAGGAGATAAGAAAATGGAATGAAGGATTCTATTAAATAACAAATTTGATGAGTAGATATGGAGTTCTAAGTGCTGGCAAATGGGACAGGCAGTTCTTGCCTTCAGGGACCTTCTAGAAAGATCTGGCTCACACCTGTAATCCCAGTGCTTTGGGAGGCCAAGGTGGGAGGATTACTTGAGTCCAGGAGTTTGAGACCAGCCTGTGCAACACAGCAAGATCTCATCTCTAAAAAAAATTGTTTTTAATTAGCTGGGCATGGTGGTCCACACCTATAGTCTCAGCTACTCAGGAGGCTGAGGCAAGAGGATCATTTAAAGCCCAGAAGTTCCAGGTTGCAGTGAGCTATGATCCCACCACTGCACTCCAGCCTGTGCAACAGAGTGAGACCCTGTCTCGGGGAAAAAAAAAAAAAGAAAAAGGAAAGAAAAAAAGAAAGAGCTAATCCTGCTTACTTGTCAAAGACAAGATACAGCTTGCATATATCATCAAATATATTCATCTCCTTGAAAAGTTAGTCCCCCTCACCCTTGAAAAGCATCACCCCTTGGGCAGACGAGGCCATGTGAGGTGCAAGAGCCCTGGACACTGAGTTCCGGTCCAGGCTCTGCCACTGGCCACTTTCGCCTCCTGAGCCTGTTTCCCAACCAGGCGTCAGCCAGCGGTGTGCCGCCTCTCTCTCTTCCCCAGCCCTAGCATTCGATTCTGTGACACGTGAATGGCTGGAATGGATTGGCAAGAGACGTCTTCTGGAACTCAAGGGGCCTGGGTCTTGGCAAGCAGACCTGGCCAGCGGCCCTCAGGAGGCAGGGGACGAGAGCTTTCGCCCAGGACAGCCAGGCACGGAATGGGGCCAGGTACCGATGTGCGCTCCTGCCTGCCGAGAGGCGGGGCTGGGGCGGAGCGGCTGACAGGACAGAAGGAGGCCGCCGGCCTGGCCCAGCCTCCCGCGTCCCGCTCCCGCTCTGCCCAGGCCCTCGATTGCACCGGCACACGCTATTCCGGGGCTGATGATTGCTGAGGCGGCCAGCCAGAGGAGACCTTTCCTCCCCGCACAGCCGCAGCTGCAGTGACAGGACCTCCCGCCTCCCCGGGACCTTGCACGGTCCAGGGCACATTCCACTTTCCTTCTTTACTTAGGCAACAGATGCCAGCAACCACTGCGCCAGGAGGTTCTCCAGAAATTATGTATCAAACAGGGGACAGAAGCTGAGTGAGTCAAGGCTGGGTTCGGAAGACGCAGGCTCGTTTCAACCCCTTGCAACAGATTCTGCCTGGGAGTTTGCAAATGTCTATGCCACGCCTTGCACTTCCTGAATCGGAATCGCCGAGGGTAGGACCCAGAAAGGGCACTCTAAACAAGACCCCCGGAAGTCCAGAGTTTCAGAGCCACTCACCTCAGGTTTGCCTGTACGTGCATATTCTCTCGTAACTACAGACTGTCCTAAGAGGCTGGAAGTGGGGAGGAAGTACAAGGCGGGAAGGGGCCGCCATCCCCCAAGCTGGTGTGACAAGGATGTGCCACAGACCTGGGGCCAGATATGCCCCCCAGGGGGGCAGGCTGGATGCGGCCTGGCCGGCATCTCCTCTCTCCCACAGCCTCCTTTGTCAGTCTCCGTGTGCACAGACACCACCCAAGCCCAGCGGCTCCCTCAGAACGGGCTGCTCCTCCATCCACAGCCTTCTCCCAACAGAGACCCCGCCTGCCTCATTACTTAAATAACCTTTATTTCTCATGCACTAGGAAAGACGGATCGTATGAAACACTGCAGTTCACAGCAAAGGTCTCAGTCCAGAACATGGCCTGGGGCCAGCCAGGATCCAGATCTGCTCAAAGCTCGGGGGCCACACTGGGACACTACTCCCAAGGCTAGTGGCAGATCCAGGACCCTGTGGCTGCAGTGGCCCCGGACACAGCGTAGAGCCTCTTCCCTCTTCCACAGAGGCACAGGAAGCTGACACTAGAGGAGCATGTGGGCTGGGGCAAGGACGGAGGAGGCTGCTGGGCAGTGACTTGGTGGAGACGGCGGTCCGCCCCCTCGGGCAGGCAGCCCAGGGCTGTTACCCAGCGCAGAGCTGATGCCCACAGCAGCGCTGTACACACCCCACCCGACTGCTCTGTGGCCACGTAAGACAGGGGCCTAAACTTCAGCCCCAGCCAAAGCTCAGATTTGCCCAGGAAGGACCCCAAAGACTAGAGGGGCCAGCCCCCCACGACCATCCCCAGGCCCTGTGGACTCTGGAGAAGCCCACAGGACAGCCAGGCTTTTGAGGATCCTAAGGTAGAGCCACCAGCAAGGCTATCCGTCAAAACCTCGGCCGTCAGGTGCCACCTGAGCTAAGACAATGGTGAAGGAGATTCCCAGGCATTGCTTTCCCTGGGGTGGCCCAGGGACAGGGACAGGGACAGGGTCAGAGACATGCAAGACAGAGACAAAGAAGAATGGAGACATGCAGAGACTACAACAGGATGGGAGGGCTCTCAGAACAAAACATGGCTGAGGTGCTGAGATGTGGTGGGCGCTGCGTGGGCCAGGCTCACTGAGGCCCTGGGCTTGTGGCGACACCCGCCTCCTCCGGGATGGTCTCCAGCATCTCGCTCTGGACGGCCTGAGTGATGAGCGCCAGCTCCTGGCACAGGGTCTCATGGCGGTAGCCCACGCGTATGTCTGGCACGTTGGTGCGCCGGATGTCATTTCCCTCGGGGCCTTCCTTGGTGTAGTTGGGTCCCAGCCAGTGGCTCTTTACCTGCAGGAAGTGGGGTTAACAGGCGGAGCTGCAGCCAGCCCTGAGTGGCCCTGCCTCACCCCGGACCAACCCAGGGCCGGGGCCAGGACTCGAACGCAGAGGAGAGGAGGAGAGACGCGATCCCAAGGTGCAGCAGGCAGGACAGTGTCGTACCTTGTGGGAGAAGCCGCTCATGAGCACACTGTTGCGGGCCAGCTCACACATGTCGCAGGAGCTCAGCTTCCACACCTGGGTGGCGATGCTGTACTCCTCCATCAGCGGCTCCTGCGTAGGCCAGGTTCCCTCAGGCAGGCAGGCCCCGGCCCTGCACCGCCTCCCCCGCCCCTCCTCTGTGGGCCTCGCCACTCGCCGCACTCCACCAGCAGGGGGCAGCACTAGCCCGAAACGACCCCAGTGTCCCAGGACACCCGCCTGCCTGGCTGCCTGCCGGACTCTGACCTTGGTAAAGTGGAACTGCAGGGGATCGTCGGTGGACAGGGAGACCATGAGGCCGCGGGACAGGTACTCGGGCAGCGGGTTCCGGTGGTAGCTGAGGAAGAGGCTGTTGTTGCTGAGTGGGGACATGGCGATGCCGATCTGGGCCAGGTAATACAGGTACTGCAAGACTGGGGCCTGCACAGGCGACAGGGAGGAAGAGACTTGTCGGGTGGCCTGGAGACAGGGAGGGCATCTGGTCCTGGGGTGTCCAGGCCACAGCAGAGGGCAGGGGGAAGGGAATCCAAGCTGGGCCCAACGTGCGAAGGGTGAGTTGCAGCCAGAGTCCAAGTTGAGGCCCCAGTCTGGAGGCCGGGGTGGGAGGGTTAATTACACTGGGAAGGTAGAGTCCAGTCTGGGGGCTGGGTGGGAGGAGGGTCAGTCACTGGAGGGCCGAATGGTTCAGAGGAAGGTGAACAACTGGAAGGGGAGGCTGGAGGTGCAGACCCTGACCTTGCGCAGAAGCAGCCCGTGGGAGATGTTCTCAGCCAGCATGAAAGCTGACACCAGGTGGTGGATGGGCCCAGCCTCCCCGCAGTGTGGCCTCAGCACAAACGTGTGGAAGCCCCTCTGCCTAGGGGGCATGAAGACAGGGTCAGCTCCTGAGCCTGGGCTCACTGGAGCTCCTGAACCCCCCCCCAGCACACGCACGGCCTCCAGGCAGGGACTGTGTGGGCCTGGGATAGGGAGAGCAGGGGTAGATTCCTGGCTGTGAGGGCAGAGAAAGAACCCATCCAGTCCAGGAATGGGGCACCAGGTGGGCCAGGGCTCTGCCCGCCCCAGCCAAGGGCACCCAGAGCGAGGTTTGCTGGGTGAGAGACTACGTGGCGCACAGGGGTTCAGCACTGGGTGGAGCAGGCACCTGCGCAGGTGGTTCAACGTGGCCATGTTGGCGAAGGTGTAGTACAGGTAGTAGGCATAGGGTGGGTTGTCCTCCTCCACCCAAGCCTCAGGGAGGGGGCTCTCCAGGTTGAAGACATGGTTCTCGGGCTTGGACTCATCATCCACGCTGTCAAAACCATCCACCTGGCACAGAACCCTGTGATCAGGCCCAGAATTGCACCCGGGGCTGAGGCTGGCCGTCCTCCCCATTCCAGCCCTACGCTGCCTGCTCACGTGCTCCAAGAAGAGGTGTAGTTCCGGGTGGCTGGCAGGGTGCACAGTAGCCTCAAACAGAGGCAGGAAGATGTTCTCCAGCATCTCCTGGAAGTTGGCCAGCTGGCCCTTGGTACGGTACACGTCACTGCAGGCCAGACAGCACACAGGCACGTGCAGGTCAGGGCCAGCGAGAGGAAACTCAGCAGGCCAGTAAGGGTCAGAGCTCGGCCCAAAGCACAGAAGGACACTAAGCCACACTGGGAAAGTGAGGACACCAGGGTGGGCTGGGCTGAACAGACCATGGGTGGAACCAAGCAGCCCCTCCTTGCACTCAGAGGGCTTGTCGGGGTCAGGGAAGGTTCAGCCACCTCAGGAGGGCAGGAGGCAGGCCCTGGCCCCTTGAACACGGCCCCCCATACTCCCTTCCACTCCAAGGGACACTCACAAGAGGCGCGGCACCTGCACGAGCCAGCGCACATTGGGAGAGTGCACGCGGTGCGTGACAGCCCAGCGTGCCAGCTTGTCCCACTCATCCCTCGAGCGCCCGTAGATGGAGAGCCGCAGCTCTGCGTTCTGGTATTTGCTCTCCTCTAGGTCCGACATCACCTCCTAGACACATGGGGAGCAGATATTCTTGCACCTACCACGTGTGCTCAGTCAGACTTCTTCGGGCCTCTTACCCCACATGACCCCCACCCAAGAGCCCCCCGGATGCCCAGGTCAGGTGGCTCAGTAGCTGAGGGCTGCCTCCTTACCTTGATGATGTGAGCAAAGTACTTCCCAGAAACCCTGTTGTCGGTCTTGATGAAGATCTCTCGGAGGACAGACTCCCCAATAGGGTTGTATTTGGCATTGAACTTGTCGAAGCGATGGAAGGTGTTCCTGTCCTGGAGGAGATGGGCAGGCCCAGGTCACCCCAAACCCTAGCCTGACCCAGCCCCTCAGCCCATGCGACCGGGACAGACCGCGTGCACGTCGAGCGTGTCCACACTGAGGTCATAGGCGGTGAGATGCATGCTCTCGAAGACCTCCCGCAGCGTCTGCTCGCGGCCCTGCTCCACGTGCACGATCTCATCCAGGTGCCGCTTCATCGCCCGCTTGATGAAGCGCAGCAAATGCTTCTGGTTCATGCAGGATGAGGCATGGATGTGGGTGTCCACCTGGGGTGGAACGGCACTGCTGGTCCGCCAGAGGCCGGGAGGGCCAGGGCAGCGCGATGGGAGAGGACACTCCATTCCGGATGCTGGGTTGGGGGGCCCAAGCCCTGGAGGGGGAGGCTGGGCAGAGGTGCAGGGTCAGGACACAGAGAGGGCCACGGGGTGGGGAGTGGGGGCCCACCTTGCGGATGTTGTAGAAATCTCGGTGTGGCACTTTCTTCTGGGCAGCCAGCTCCTTCATCTCATTGAGCAGCACATGCATCTGGAACTTGGAGCTCAGGTACTGTAGCCGGCGGTAGCAGAATGACTTTCTGGGCACGAGGAGAACACGGCAGGGACTCAGGCCCTCAAGGGAGCACCTGGGGAGGGCCTGGGTAGCAGAGTGGAGGGAGTAGGTGGACGGTGTGGGAGGAAGGCTGCCAGGAGGGCAACAGACTAAAGCAAAGTCTAGCACTCCGTGACTAGAGAGGGGCAAGACGCCAGGTGACAGGGGCTGGCACAGAGCTGGGCTGGAGAATCTGGGCTGGGAGGTGAGCTGAGTGTCTGGGACGAGAGAGGACTCACATGGGGCCATTGATAATCAGGGCCATCAGCACATTGACGTCAGCCACAAATTCCTGCAAGTCGGGGTATGGCAGCTCCACCTCTGAGCAACTGGCACGGAGGGGAGCTTGGGTGAGGAGGGCATGCCAGGCCCGGTGGCCCCTCTCCAGCCACTGCAGCCTCCCACATAGTATCCCCCAGCACATAATACCCCTCTTACCGCTCATCAGGTTGCCTGCAGGTGTAGACGTGCACCACGCCCCGCACCATGCGCAGACCCAAGCCCAGGTCCCCAGGCATAGTGCTTGGCTCACAGTGCTCATACGGGTGCTGCTCCAGCGCAGGGGGGTGCACCGGGGCATCTGCAGGGGTAGGGAGGGTGGAGTCAGGGCCTGGGCTCTTCCAGGCAGGAGCTCCCGCTCCCGAAGAGGATGAGAGATGTCAAAGACCCCAGCAGGGTAGGCAGCTCCTGACTTGACTTTCACCCCTGGGCACCAAGAGGCTGCGTGTGGGCAGAAGCAGACAGGGCGGAGATGCCCAGGCCCCACGCTCAGGGAGTCCCAGAGCCCAGGGCACTTGGGGCGGGGCAGGGAGGGGGGTCCCACCAGCAGACACAGGGGTGTCGGGGCCCTGGTCATAGGTCCGTGTCTCCAGAGGCTTCTCTGCCAACTGCTGCAGGTAGCGGCGGGTGGTGGGGCAGAAGCTCTGCAGCGACAGGGCCATGTACTTCTCCCTGATGAAGAGCGCTCGCACCACACTCTTGGCTGCGTCCAGCAGGTCTGTGAACGGCACCTGGAGACAAGGACACGTGATCACTCTCCTCGGTCTCAGACTCAGGCTCAGGCTCACTCTCACCTCCTTCCTGAGGGCGTGCCCAAGATCCCAAGCTACCCTAACCTCCCACAGGCTCGGACCCCAAAACACTCGGACCACTCTGGTCCCAGCAGCACATCAAGTAGACCCTCTGACCTTCAGCTGTGGGGAAAGAGAACCACCCTCTCCAGCAGCCACTCACTCAGCTCCCCAGCTGGGACACTGAGTAACGAACGGAGACCCAAGGTCCTGCCCCACACTCACCCCACACTTCTCCTCCCCGGAGATGGTGACCCGCTGAAACTCCCGTTCCAGCACCACGTCACGCTCCCGCAGGCCCCTGTCACCCTGCCCCTCGCCCTGCTCCTTGTAGAGCCTGCATGGGAGGGGACGGGGGGAGGTTGGAGCCAGCAGCAGGCAGGCCCCAGCTCCACATCCCTGGTACCCCTCTGCCCTCCTCACTGTAGGTCCGAGTCACTGTCCGTCTTCAGGAAATCTTGCTTGGCCCTAAGCAGGATGTCTGGCTCCAGCCTAGAGGGGTGAGAGGTCAGGCAGATCACGAGGGACGGCCCTTGCTCCCAGGTCCCGGTGCGGTGCTAGGTGCTGTGCACGTGTTGCCACGTGATCTCACGGGCAGAGCTGTAGAACCCTGTGCTGTTCTTACCCCACTTTAGAGATGAGAAAGCAGACCCAGAAGTTAAGCAAAATGTTCCAGGCCACATCAGTGGACGGGAGGCAGACCCAGAACCCAGCATCCTGTCTCTGAAGCCCACACTCTATGCTGCCACCCCGTGTGGACCCCAAAGGGAGGACAGGAGAGGAAAGGGGACAGGGAAGGGGCTCTGAAAGGGTCCAGACGGAGGCAGAGGGATGCCGAGCAGACCACAGTGCGTGCCCTCGGCTCCGGGGCCGGGCTCACTTGACATCCTGGCTGATCTGCCGCTCCAGCCGCTGCCGCCGCTCCTCCAGCTGCTCAATGGGGCTCTCCTCGGGGAACTCATATGGGGCACTACGGAGCTCACTCTCGGCCAGCGAGCGGCTGAACAGCTCCTGGTGGGAGTGAAGGAAGGGTCGGTGTGGCCTAGCCCTCAGCCCCTGGGCCCTCTGCTGCAGAGTCTGGGGATAGGGTGAGGGCGGCAGGACCTGGGGGTACCTGGGAGAGGCTGAGGATCAAGAGGCAGCCAAGCATGAGGCCAGGGGACAGCGGGGTGGAGGGGCATGGGGAGCAGAGGCAGGGCGTGAGGACGTGGGGTGAGGGGTGCAGGTGGTGCCAGGCAATACCTCGGCGATCTCCTTGCATTTGCCATCCATAGACGTGCGCAGGTCGAGCGGGAAGTGCTTGAGGCAGGGGGCGGGGCCCGGCAGAGATCGGGCAGACTGCAGCGGAGGGGCCCCCAGACCACCCCGAGCCTCTGCAGAGACAGTGATGCCAGGGTCAAAGGGTGGAGGGGCAGCCCCTGGAAACCCTGGGCCCCCACCTGCCCCAGGCCAGCTCCCAAAAGAGCCCGGGGCCTGGAAAGAGGGCAGTCCCTCCTCAGAGGCTGAGGAGTGAGCCTGTGTGTGACTCCTAAAGTACCTCACCCTCATGTCTAACACAGGGATCCCTCACCCATTCCAGGCTCACAGGTGGGGGTCCTGAGTCTGCCCCTAGAACGAGTGGATTTATTCACTCAACAGAGAACCCCAGGCTAGGGCCTGCTCCCTCGGGCCATCTTCAAGTGACTGCCTCCCAGAGCAGGCATTCATATGTCCGTGTGCACACACACACATACGTGCACAGACACATGCATGCTCACAGAAACACACAAACACGCACACAGACACATACCAGACGCTCTTAAAGACCAAGCAGCCACACCAAAGACCCCAGCCCACAGCTCTCAGAGCAGGAGATCTGGGATCAGACCTGCCCCAGGACAAGCAGATCCTCCACTCGGAGGGGCAGGGCAGGGCACCTGGCGTCCCAGACCTACAGAGCACAGGGAAAGCCACAGCGGCCCTCAGCTCTTACCAGGGGACCAGCCCTTAAGGGAAAAAGAGAAGAGTAAGTGGAGGACCCAGTTGGCAGGGAGCCCTACCTCCTCCCTGGAGGCCTGTCTCTCCCCGAGGACCCCAGGGCTGCCAAGAAGTGGCCTGGCTCTGGCCCACCCCTCCCACTGCTGGCTGCCCCTCCAAAGGGAGCTGCCACAGACAGTCTGCGCCACTTGGAGGCCCCGGGATCTGAGCCGGAGGCCCTGGGGAAGGGAGTTATCAGAAACCAGGGGTCTTTCTCCATCAAGGATGGAACTCCTCATCTGTACCACCAGGAGGCTGGCACTGAAGACCTTGAGGCTGCTAGTCTATAGGGGCTGCCTGAGCCCCAGCCCGCCCCCAGAGGACCCTCCCTGGGCTCAGCACAGCCTCCCCAGCGGGAAGCTTGGCTCTCCCAGCCAGCTGTGGGGGTGCTCCCCTCCAGCACCCTCCTCTCCCCTCTCCACCCTAGCTTAGGGAAGGGTTGAAGGCTCTGCCTAGGTAGCCTGCCTTAAAGTCTCTGTGCTGGTTTCCCCATACTCCAGGTCTGGTCCCAAGGCTGGACAAAGGGAGGAGGAAGGTACCTGCCCCAGACATAGGACCTAGCCCCCTGTTCAGCCTGGTCCCTGCCTGGACCCTACCTACAGAGTTCAGGCAGCTCCCGTCAGCAGCCTTGTGCCCCTTGCCTGCCTGTTTGCCGAGTGAAGCTGCAGCCAGTCCCCCGGGGCCGCACGGGCTGTACCAAGTGCAGCTGTGAGCAGGGGAGACCCTGGGATGGCTACGAGCAGGGGGCTGGGGGAGTTCAAAGGAGCCCAGAAATCAAGGGAAGGAGCATCAGAGTTGGGAGGCAGGACGAACTCCAGAACTGACAAGGCCTTAACCTCCACAGTGCCAGGGAGGGCCCAGCCGAATGCAGGGATCCCAGGGGGGAGAAACAGGGTAGGCTGATTGGGAAGGGCAGGCAGGCAGGGAGGGGCCAAGCTTCCTTAAAATCCACTGCTCTAGGGGACAGGGTTAGGCAGGGCCTGGCTGGCCAGAGGGTAGGAGGGGAGAAAAGGGAGGGGGAGCAGCCCAGGCCAGCTCCCTCTGCCCAGGGGCCTTGCTGCTCACCGCTGTCCTCTGGCCCTGCTTGTGGGGTCCCTTGGGAGAGACAAGGCCTTGCTGGGGAGAGGAGCTGGCTGTCAGCTGGGGAAGGGCCCAGTCTGTGGAGGGGCCAGTTACTGAGGCTTCCCAGCTTCCCAGCTGCTCAGACCTCTAACCCTATTCCAGGCCTATGTTCAGGGAAGGACAAACTGTCCAGAAGGAGAGGTTTAGGAAAAGAGGATCTAGAATTTGGAGAACTTAAGTCTGACTCTTCCCACTTACTGGCAAGTCCCTACCCACCTCTGAGAGGCTTTGAGTCTACAAACGGGGTGATAAAGGGTCTGCGCCCTGTCTCGCCACAGCTGCCCCAACGCTCACAGAGATGAGTGCTCTACAAGCATTCTGTGAAACACCAGCCTCTGTGCAGAGGTGAAAGTCTACAGTCGTGGACTCCTGGGACCCTCAAAATACTTCCCGCATGGAGTCTCACTCCTGGAGGAGGCTGGGAGGTTCTTGGCCAGTGCAGGGCCAAGAAAACTGAGCAGTGAAGGGCAGCAAAGAGAACTTGGGGACGGAGATGAGGATGATGTATCTCTTCCTTGGAAAAGGACAAAGTAGGAAGAGGAAAAAAAGAGGGATACCTGCCTCTCCTCCAGTAATAAGGTCTTTTCTTGCCCAGGAACCCTGATCCTGCACACCTCCTCTCTACATATGGCCCCAGACCACAGACCTCCATGGCTGCTTTGTACGGGTTCAGCAGGAGTTGAGTCAAAGGCCCAAATTGCAACCACCACCACCCCCCCACCCGCCCCCGCCAGCAGGGTGGCCTGGGGCCTCCATCCACAGCAGTGCTGGGGTGAGCAGGACAGGTTACAGCAGCTAGCCTGCCAGGCCACTGCACAAAGCTGCAGAAGGCTCAGTGGAGGTGACAAACAGGCAGTAACCTCCATGTTCTCTGAGGCCAGGCCTAGAAGACTCTGCTGCCTGCTGGTCCCTTCTCCCAGGGCCTGCGCTGAAGGTTCCCAGCTACGGCACCAACACACACATAGCCCACACTCACACAGTAGTTGTCCAAAAGCCAACTCCACTAACTCCACGCCCACTGACTCCAAGGTTCTGACCACCACCCCCATATACCCTCTTGGCCAAGAGCCCCCTCACTCACTGCCAGGACTGCCTCTGTAGGCAGGAAGTGCCCAAGGCCGTGACCCACGAGTATGAGATGCTCACACCATCTGACCACCCGAAGGTCTCTGGTTCAGTAATAGGGCAACTGGTGCAGATCTAGCCACAAGGAACACACTTTCTGGGCCCAGAGAACACTCTCAGGACAGTACAGACTTTGCACCAGGCATCTTCAATGGCACGAGAAAATACAGGAGGTGGATGATCAGACTATTGTTATCCAGAGCTGTGGGAGGGGTGGGGGGACTCTGTTGGCATGACCTGGTCACCAAAGTGGAGAGGGTCTTTCCTTAGCCACAAGGCAGCAGACGGCAGGCAGACGTCCCTCTGCAAGCACAGACCCAGGCAGCCGAGGCAGCGGAGGCAGCTGAGCCCTCACCGAGACAGGCACGCCGCACCGGGCTGCTGGCTCCAAATGGTGCAGCGATGCCTACTAGAGTGGGAGCTGAACCAAAGGGTGCAGGAGCACACGCAGTGCAGGCAGCAGCCCCAGCCCGATCCTCCACACAGCGAGCAAACAGCAAACGACAGATACGGTACAGCCCCCAGCTCTGGGATGCCAGCCAGCAATGGGTGTGCCCAGACCACCAGCGAGGGGGATCTAGTTCCGGGATCCTGGAAAGAGGAACTAGCCACAAGAGAACAGCCTGAGTCTGTCTGGTAAAGGCACAGGCGCCAGTCTGAGTGGCCAGTCCACAAAGCAGCCAGTCCCACACACCCCCGCTCCATTCACACACGCTTTATAGCAGTCTTAGCACATGCACACGCTGACACGTGTGCATACACACCTCTTGCTGCACCCACACCCACACCTACTCCTTGTTACAGAGGACAGCATCCCTGACATAGAAACCTCAGTCACCCCCCCACCTCCCTTCTCCCAACCCCACCTCCAAGCTCAGCCCCCGGCACTGAGGTCAAGGAGCACCACCTCAGGATGCTGGAGAAGAGGGCCCCCTCTCTGGGGGACCAGTGACCTGGGCAAGGGTGGTGGGACAGAGCCTGTGCCTGAGGCCGGCAAGCACACACTCACCTGGAATTGCAATGGAGGCCTGCAGGCTGGCCCGCTTCTTAAAGGGATATTTGGTCTTGGGCTTGCCGGGGCCAGATGGATAGGATGCCATGGCTGAGGCCGCAGCAGTGCCAGCGGGGGAGTCTGAGCGGCACTGGCTGGGGACTGGCTCTGCCACATCCAACCCCTTCCTCCGCCCCGCCCCCAGCGGGAGTGACTGATGCAGGAAGCAGCGCCCCGCAGGCGGAAGAGGCCCTGGCGACGATTTCTCAGGTTGTCTAGGCAACCTCAAGAGTGGGGCCTCATCCCTGCCCCTTATCCCTCACCTCCCTCCTCAATCCCTGGAGTGACGTGACTGATGGTGGCTGGGCCTGGGGAGGGGGCCGAGGGAGAGAAAACAAGATGGAGCAGCACCAGCCCCTAGCCCTCCACTAACCCTCTCAGAAACCCTCACCCCTTGCCAGCACTCCAGGCCAAAGGAGCCAAAGTCCAGGCTAACTTAGCCTGGGAGGAAAAAAATAACAGTAAACAGGAATCCTGCAGTGAATGCCTCTAAGCTCAGAACACATTCCTCTCAGAGTAGGGATACTCTGGGGCAGAGCCCCCTTTTTTTCTTTTCCATCTGACCCCAGGGGTGGCCTGGCTGTGGTTGGAGGGGGTAGAACTGAGAAGCTCAGCCCAGGAGGGAGGGACCTGTCTTGGGAAAATTCCACTGTCCAGCAGAAGCTGCCTCCTAGGAAGGCAGGAAGGCCAGGAGGCAGGGGCTTGGCCGGGGGTCTGGGAATGACATCCTAGACTGTTTCCGTCTGTCTTTGCACACTCAGGCTCTGCTTCCCCAGGCCCTTCGAGGAGGAGCCGGCCGCCTTCCCTAGGACCTGCAGGCTGTGCTGGGACCCCCACCCTGTTGTCATCCTGGCCACAGCACTTCTCTGTCCCAGAGACCACGCGAGCACACACTCACCTGAGGCCATGATGCCCGAGTCTCAAGGGCCACCGGGGACAGCGCCCAGGAGGGTCTGCAGAGCCGGGAAGCCGGGTCCTGAGGGAGTGGAGGGGGGCTGGGGCACAGACCCCCGCAAGTCGCTTCAAGGGCCCCTGCCCTGGCACCGAGATGGGGGAGGTGCAGCAATCTTTCAAAATTGCCCGCTGGCTGGAGACGGACCCCCGCTGTCCTCGGCGGCCAGACTGGCCTCAGGAGACCTCGGCGTCCCGAGCCCCAGCCCCGCACTCTAGATGCGGACAAGCCACGTGCTCCCCAGGGAGCGGGATCCGGAACTCGTCTGGGCTTCTCTCAACACTGCCTGCGTATTCAGGGTCGGAGTCCCCCGGCTGGATTGCGGGGGAGTCACGCAACAGGTGCGACCCTACCAAACTCTCGCCGACGCCACGCCAGTGTGCAGCCCCAAGCCCCGCCGGTCCGTGACCCCGCCCCCGCTCGCGCCCGCCCCCGCCGCGCCGGCCCCGCCCCGCCATTTTTTCTCTTCCCGGGCGCCACGTGGGCACCTCCACACCACGGTCTGCCCCGCCGGACCCTGGATCTTGGACAAGGTTTGTGCTTCTTCAGCTTCCTCATCAGTAAGATGGGATGGGGTAATGACAGTGCCTCACCCAAAAGAGTTATTGTGAAGATTGAACGTAAAGTCCCTTTGCACAGTCCCTGGCACGAAGTCAGGGCCAAATAAAAGGTGGCTGTTACTGTCCCTGAACTCATTTTAGGCAGAAGTCCTGCCCCTACATTCTCACCGAGGTCATCTGTTTTCTTCTGGCTGCCCTAGGTAGGCAGGGTGTGCTCTGCAATTCTGGCTCGCCTTCCCACATTAATTTCTGTATTTGGTAGTTAAGAGCTTAAATTCTGTAGCCAGAATGTCTAGGTTCAAATCCAGACTCCTCCACCTAATTCCTGATATTGGGCAATTTACTTCTCTGTGCTTCTATTTCCTCTGTAAAATGAGTGTAAGAGTACCTGCATTATATGGTGGTTGTTAAGATAAATGAGCTAACATAAGTTAAGTACTTACAACTGTGCCTGGCCTGTAGCTACTACTCAATGTTCCCATATTATCATTGCTTTGGCCTTGGCCTTTGTTCCCTGTTGACATTCACAGGTTGATTCACCTTGCAGCATGTAAAGAAATGGAGTTGGGCTGTTTGGGGGACTGCAGACACCCTAGCCCACCAGCATTCCCTCTCCCAAGGAATAGAGAATCCAACCTAAAGGGAACTTGTGGAGGGAAGTCCCTGAGACTTCATTGAATATAATTAAGTGCATTAGCAGCAATCAATCTCTTCCCTATTCTCCCGGTTGTGGGAGCCCTTTGGCCCCCACACCCAGTTGTTCTAATGCTGTTTGTCCAGCTCCTCCCAGTTCTCCCAACCGCCACAGCAGAGTTCCTTCCCAAACTCTGCCTCTCTTCTCTCCCTAAGGCTGGATTCTGGACCCTGAGCCCTAATCTCTCCCTGTGTGTGGTATCACCTCCATTGATTCCCTGTCTACTGCTCCTCACCCCAAACAGACTTAAAAACCCTTGGCCTCCGTAAACATTGTGGTGGAGCAGGGAGAAGTTCACCTCACAAAGAATCTACTAAAACTAAACGGGGAACGAAGAGATACCATGTTTACCTATCAAAATCGCAAAGACTGAGAAAAATGTCCTAACACAGGCAAGGGTGTAGTTAGTGAGGTGGGACATGACACAACACACACACACACACAGTATTGGTGACCGTAAACATTGATACAATCTTTTTGAAAGCCATTTGGTAACATATAATAAGAGTTTCAAAAGGGTTCTTATTATTTATTTAACACAGTAATCAACTTTCAGGAAATTGTTCTTTTAAGGAAAGCTGCCAGAAAAATGTGTGCGCAAAGTTGTTCATCACTGTAATGTTTATCACATAGAAAGGTTAGAAACTTGAAGGTCCAGCAGTGGAGACTGTTTAAATTATGTCATTTGCATACAATGAAATACAGCCATTAAGAATTGTTCTTGGAGAATTTTTTAATGATGTGGAATGTTTACAATATAAACATTCCACATGGCTGGATGTAAAAAAACTGTACATACAGTATGGTCCTAATTATGTGATATATACGCATAGAAAAGAAACACACCCGAAAGTTTACAAATGATTATCTATAAGTGGTAGAATTACAGATATTATTCTTCTTTATCTGCATTTAAAATATTACCTACAGTACATATCCATTATTTTTATAATTAGGGGCATAGAAATCAACAAAAGCCTATAAAAATCTGTAATTGCATCTCACAGGCCCCCAACTTCAGGCTCTCCAAGTCTTAAACCCAGACTCAAACATAAACTATTCTTTTTTTTTTTTGAGACAGAGTCTCTCTCTCTTGCCTGGGCTAGAGTACCGTGGCATCAGCCTAGCTTACAGCAACCTCAAACTCCTGGGCTCAAGCAATCCTCCTGCCTCAGCCTCCCGAGTAGCTGGGACTATCGGCATGTGCCATCATGCCTGGCTAATTTTTTCTATTTTTAGTTGTTTTGGCTAATTTCTTTCTATTTTTAGTAGAGACGGGGTCTCGCTCTTGCTGTGGCTGGTCTTGAACTCCTGAGCTCAAGCAATCTTCCTGCCTTGGCCTCCCAGAGTGCTAGGATTACAGGCGTGAGCCACTGCGCCCGGCCTAAACTATTTTTAATATGGCTCTCTAAATTGGTCTTGGGGCCCTTAAGAATTTTGAGCCTGCTGGGCATTCAATAATGAATAAAAATAAATCTCAAAATTAAAATCAAGTACCCTGTAACGATGTAGAATGTCATCTATATCTTGATAAGATACAAATTTTGACATAGTTTTAAGGGGCGGTGTTTTGCATTGGGCTAGGCTTCTTAATCCAGACCTACCTCCCTAACCAGCCAATAGGTGGCAATCTCTGCCCTCCACCCAACCCAGGTAAACCAGTTCATTAGTCCCTTTATGCTCCTCCCTAGTTCCATCTGCAACTCACCCTTCACTCTAAAACCCTCCCCTACTTCCAGGCTATCTGATGTGTTGTCACTGCTAGGAAGTCTGACCTGATTACAGCTAAGCATCAATCTCCCCACCTACTCAACACCAGCAAGAATCTCAGGGAGGTTTCATTGTCTATGTAGAACAGAGCTTGAGAAATGAAAAAGTGAGTCATCCTGTGGCCTAGGCTTTTCTCACATTGAGGCCTTAATGTTGCTTTTGAGCTTCTAGGATCTTCCCTAGCTCTGAACACAACTTACTCCCCTGCTGGTCTATTCTCCAAATGGCTCCTTAATTGGCCCTCCTGGAACCTCAGGTCTGCACTGATAGCGCACTCCTCTTTCTCTGAAGAACTGCTTCTCTTTGCTTCTGTCCTTTAGCTCACTTGTAATGTCAGCCTCCCTGGGCCAGAATACGTTTCACAGATATTAAACTTGGGAGAGAACACTTGTACCTCCAAAAAGATCCATGGCCATGACAGTTTCCCAAGCCATGCGTTATACCTAGACCCTTCTAGAAACAAGCTGTTCAGTTCTTGTTTCTCAGCTTCTAGTAGCCAGCTCCTCTCCCCGCTCCCCTCCGTCACCTAGCATTGCATTGTTAGCGCTGTGCAGCTGTATCCATCCGTACTTGCCTATAAATCCCCAGTGGATTTTAGCCAAACCCCTTGCCTTGTCAGTCAAGGCCCTTCACTGGCTGGCCCCAATTTCTCTTTCCCATCCTCATCTCCCAGCTCTCCCTCCCCCTTCCTTTTACCTGAGCCAGTCACATTCAACTTCCCAGTCTTCTCTGAGCACACTTTGTACCTTGTGCCCCTATGCCTTTTATCATGCTCTTTTGTCTCCCCAAAATGCTTATCTCCCATTCTACTGTTGTTCTGCTTCTCTGTGGAAAGTCTGCTCATTTTACAATCACCCCTTCCTTCCCTCTACCATAGAACTGATCAGTCTGATAGGTAGATGAGTGCTTAATTGCCTTTCCTACCAGGGTGGAGGCTAGGATTTAAACAGCTCTGAATTCCCCAGCTCTAGCGCAATGTCCCTTTAACTAAATGTTTTTCTGTGAATTTCCCCTACCTCCCCCTAGGGACTGGAAGTTCCTGAAGGTAGTTCCTTATCCTTCCAGGTCCCCCCACTCCATCTGGGACAAGGCTTGCCAATGGATGTGAGACAGATCCTGAAATCTCTCCTTAACTCAGGAAACATGCCCAAATTTGTTGGGAAACGTGATTCCCTTTTCACTCAAAATGGTATGGTCATTAGGAGGATCACTCTTCTGTGCTTCAGTTCTAAAACGGGAATAGTACTGCATGCCTTACCTACTTCACCAGGACTCTGTCCCTACCTGTGATAATAAAGCAGAACAGCCGCAGGAAAGGCACAGGAGCTGATGACGGGAGGTATAAGGTCACTGGTGTCAGGAATGGTGCATGCACAGTAGTGAATCTGTGCTCTCAGAGGCCAGACCAGGGCCAGAAGCTCCCTTACTCAGCGTAGCAGTAAGAATGGGGAACTTCTACTCAGCAAGCTAGGGAACAAAGCAGAAGCAGAGCAGAAGTTTGCAGAGGCAGTAGCAGAAAAAGGAACAAGCTCACATTTTCTCCATGTGTGAAAGAAGTTAGTGGTTCCTTTAACAAAACAAGTGCTAGTGTTATTGAGTTCAGGCATTTGCCCAAGCGTTCTTTCTCTCACTGGCTATTTATGTAGGAGTAGTGGAAAAAAGGATCGCTGGTTTGTCTGTTTACTAAGCTATATGACCTTGAATAAGTTACTTAACCCTCAAGTCTTAGTTATCTGGTCTGTAAATTGGGGAAAATAGCACTTACCTTGAAGTTATTGTGAGAATTCACAGGTATGAGCCATACAAATTGTCTAGCAATTATTAGTTACATTACAATACAATATAATCATTAGTTCTTGGCAATCCCTTATGCACATCTCTGGCTCTATGGAAAACAGTATGGAGACTTCTCAAAGAACCAAAAGTAGACCTGCCATTTGATCCAGCAATCCCACTATTGGGTATTTATCCAAAGGGGGAAAAAAAACCATTTATACTAAATGCACCTGCCCATAAATCCATGAGTGAATTAACAAAATTTATATATATATATAAATATGTGTATATATATATAGATACACACACACACACACACACACACACACACACACACCATGGAGTACCACTCAGCCATAAAAAGAAATGAATTAATGTATTTTATAGCAATTTGGATGGAACTGGAGACCATTATCCTAAGTGAAGTATCTCAAGAATGGAAAAATAAACAACACATGTACTCCCTAATAATTTGGAACTAACAGATGGGCATACATGGGCAAAGTAAAAGTCACTGAAAATGAAGAAGGAAGGAGGCAATGGAGGGAGGGGTAAAAACCTCCTAACAGGTATAATGAACACTATTCAGGTGATGGGCACATTTAAAGCCCTGACTTAAGCATTATAAAAGCTATACATGTAACAAAAACATTTGTACTCCATTAATATTTTGACACACACACACACAAAGAAAGAACAAAAAAGCATTTGTTGGACTTCCCAGCACTCATCTGCCACAGAAACATCAATTCAAACCAGGCAGCACGGCATGAGAGAGAGAGAGAGAGAGAGAGAGAGAGACACCCACTACATGGGCAAAGGAGAGTAAAGTGAGCACTGGGCTTTGCCTTAGAACCCAGCACCAGACATGCCCCTGCAAGACTTAGCATCAATCAGGCCCCCGTGGACCAGGTCTCCAGGCCAGCCCCTGAGGCCTCAGGCACCAGGCTGGCCCTGCAGACTCGGTCTCTACTCCTGCCTCAGAGCCAGATGGGCCCAGCAGCCCTAGGCCCTAGGCCAACCTCAGCAAACTCAGGGTTCAGGCCCACTGAAGGCTCCAGGCCTACCCCAGCATCGTGCTTGCCCCAGCAGCCCTAGATACCAGGCCAGCACCAAAGGACCCAGACTCTAGACCTACTCTAGTGCTCACGTTTGATGCTGTGGGACAAGATGAAAGGGTGAGTACTGCCTTCACTTATATGAAAATAGTTCTACTGAATGCAATCTTACTTGCTGCCTGGTAGAGGCCATCCTAGGAAGTCTCTTCCTTGTGAGGGCCTCATTTTGGATCAAGAGGCCTGTGTTCCAGTGTGTACCTGCGGCCAACTCATTTTTCTCTCAGAAATTTCATAGTGATGTAGGTTAAGTCAAACAGTAACTGATATTGAATGGCCAATTTATCCACTGGAATTTACTGCTTTCAACTGATTGTTCTGGCAACCTACAATCAGAAACATTACTGTGTTCAACACCCTTGCCAGGACATTTACTAGGCATTGAGACTCAAAGATAAGTAAGATATGGTGTTCGCCCTTAAGGAATTGGTAGGAATGAGAAGTGACAACAGATTTTGTAGGAGTAGGAAACAGAAGACCTATAAAATATAGGCATCAAGACTGTAAAAGCTTAGCAATCTGTGCTCTTTTAGTGCAGGGATGTCTCAAATTGGATTAGGGTGCTTCTCAATGCTTCTGTAGCATCCTATGTGTAGGATAGATTACTGATAACGCTATATTTTGTCTTTGCTATTGAGTTGCTTAGCACCCTCCTAGCAGTATCAGTGCTGCTATGTAATAGGATATTTGGTAAGGTAAACTGTAATTGTTTAACATTCTTTGCCTACTGAACAAGGATTCTTATTGGTATCTAATACAGGTAAGTCAAAGATTTTATCCTGAGAATCACAGACATCATCATAAAATTAATTACCGAAGTCAGGGAAGTATGATAACCTTTAATAAAAATTTCCATTAAAATGGTTAACATAGTTTTAGTGTTTCAAATGATCAGCTTTGGTTATCTGAAAAATTATGGACAACTGATAAACAAGTTGTTGATTCATGGAAATTCCAGCATTTATAGTTGTTGACTTATAGAGATTACAGCATTTTTATAATTTATGTCTTTTAACAGAGACAGCTTCTAGGGTTGTTTGGAGTGACTACCCATCCTCATTATTTCCATTTACCCCTCCACCCTCCACAAAATATTCCAAATAAACTTTGGGTTTGCTTTTCAAACACATGTTCAAGACAAGTTCCCCAGCCACCTGCTTGTAACTGGACTGAATATCTAATATTCTCATACAAAGATAGAAATTCTGGAGCCCCCACTTCCCTGAGATATATCAGATTTGAATATTAGTTAAAAAAAAAAAAAGCTCAGAGAACAGATCCATGCAAGGCATCTACCAAAAGGAGCTAATTTGATTTTTCCATGAATAAACAGGACTTTAGCTCTAAGCTAGAATCCGGTTTCTACTTCCTGAAATGTTGGAACACCTCATAGAATCACTGGAGCCAGAGGCTGGCATTGATTTTTATGGGTAAATGTGTAGTAACAGTGTAGGGTTTGTTTACTTTCTCCTTTGCCTGCCCACCTCCTAAGAGGAGCAATGGGCTTGGTGAACACAAAATTATTATCTAATCAATTTTTTATATTAATTGAGATATTGCTTTTCAGTCCTAAATTCTAAGTATTCAAAAATCTTTGGCTATTCCAACTGGTTTTATTAAACAATAATATTTATAGCAAGAATACCTTTGCATCCAACATTTGGAGATCATTTAAACTATTTGAAAATGAAGTTTTCTTCTCTTATTTGATACAAATTGGGCTTTACCACATTTTTACTAAATTTTTAAAAACCCAAGCTATTACTAAACTCTCCAGGATGAAAATTCCTCCTCTCCCCCCATCTCCTTATTTTTCCATTGAGCCATGTTTATAAGTCTAAAATCTAAACTGTGGCTAAAAAATTGATACAACCCACTCCCCTGGAACCTGATTCTCTAAAGCAACTAAATTCTTCTATTTATTTCACTAGTTAGTGTTAATAACAACTTGATGAATAGTGGTCTGTGTTTTGTGTATTTTATTAAAAGAAAAGAAAAAAAAGAACCCTAACTACAACTTAAACTGAATCTACAAAAAAAAAAAAGGGCTGGATGTTACAATTTTTTAATCATCTCTGGCTCAAGGTGGCTGAAAATGCTTACAATACACATACTCACCCATATAAAACAAAACCCCTTTGTTCATCAAGTTCTTATAAAACTTATTATTTTAATTTTAACATTTAAACTCATCCTCTACTCTTAATTGGCAGAGTTTGTGAAAGGAAGAAGCTTAGCAACCTACTCATCAGGTTTAGCATAGCTTCAAGTAAAAATCATCTAAAAATAAAATGTCCTTCCTCTTTTGTAAGAGTGAAGTTTAAATACTTGATGTATCCTTTATTTTACCATGGCTTCATGATATTTTTATGCTTATAAAGTACTCTATTAAATAAGTTTTAAATATATTTTTTAAAAATTTAAAATCTGGTCCTTTATGGAATCCCTGGGAGCCAAGCAGGAGAGTTATAAGGTTATTTTAGGTAATTGATATGTTAGCATCAAGGAGAATTAAGTAAAGAGATCCATGGATCAGAAACCTTCTAACTGTAAAAAAACAATCACAGACTTTTATACAGAACTAGTTTACTTAAAATCTGACCTCAGAGCTTGTACAGAGAGCAGCAAGCTTTATTCTATGAGTTGAAGCCTATGCTATGCTACATGGGCAAAAAAAATCAGCATGATTCTGAAAGTAGTTTTTCTCTGAGCAAAAACAAACAAAAACCAAAATCAAACTAAAATAGAATGAAAAGGAAAAATCCAGCCAAAAAAGCAAAACAAGAGGGGAGAATTTAGAACTTAGATGGGAAATTAACTTTGTTGTTGGTAACTTCGTTGGATGGATGAATAATGAGTAAATGAAAACAGTAATATATAATCTCTTAAACCCTTAAATTTCTAAAATTAGAAGGCTGTAAGTAGCAGGGCAAAAGGAAGTCCTGTACATCTTGGCTGTCTGACATTCCAAGGTGGACATCTCAAGTTTTGTAAAATAGGTTAAATTTTTCTTTTTACTCAAGACAGTGCTGTCCATAGAATTTTCTGTGATAATGGAAGTGTTTTATATCTACACTGTCCAATAGTCACATATGGCTAATGAACACTTAAAATATGGCCAGTGTGACTAATGAACTGAATTTCTACTCATACTTAATTTTATTAATTTAAATTTAAATTTAAATAGCCACATATAGCTGGTGGCTACCATATTGGACAGTGCCACTCTGGAATGATGTCCAACATGATAAATACCTAACAGTGTATACATATTTACATTTCTTTAAATCCTGCTTTAAATAGTCTATATTGCCATTTTATGTAATGTGGTAAAAGTATCATTGACTGGATCACATACTAATCTTGGTTTCCTAAATTCTCTATCTATTCAAAACTGTTAAGTTCTTACTTGGAGACACTATCAAGGTTATAAGAATAGTGACAAAAAAATAATGGGCTAGTTTCACAAAACAGCTTAAAAGTAAGAACAAATGGATCATCTCTTAAAATAATCTGTTTTCAGAATCTCCATGAGGGTGTTGTGACTTGCCTTTTCTGTAGTCCAGTTTTTGATCTTGGTGGGTCTTCTTGTACCATTTCTCTTTTATAACCTCTAAAACTCAGGCAACTTTTCTCTTATTTGCTCCAAGGTAAATATATCTTTTCTTTTCCTAACAGTGTTTTCTCAGATATGGGAGCCAAAGGCCCAGTGAGCTGGTCCCTTATTGTAGCCTCTAGTTGTTATCAAAATTGACGCTGACAGATGCTTTTTTGCCTCAGTGTATTTCCATGCTTCTATGTTTCTTTGTCTATAAGTTACCCAATTCTACTCCTCTTCTCTCTGTCTCACCCTTCTGGTGGAATTTCCCCAGGTCAATTTGATACTAGCTTATATAGACAAATATGATCACATGGAACTGTAGCGAAAAAGTATACTCCCATTGGGTGCTAGTTCTGTGGAGAAAGGCAACCTGGTGAATCCCCTTTCCATTTTCTTCTAGACTAAACTTCTATTCATAATACCTCAGCACAATACTCTAAGCACTTCATTTATGCTTCAAATGTTGCCCCTGATGCATCCAGAGCAAGCAAAAATTTATACCCGTGTTTCTGTAGATTCCTAGGCATTTCTGGGCAAGGAAGTGTGTTTCATGAGATCTTTGCAGGTGTTATCTTTCTTAAAGGCCACTAAACTGCAGCATTTAGACATTGAGGAGAGGGGAATAGAACGTGATTAAGTAAGCGTGGCAGGAAGGGACAAAAAAAGATGTATCTTGGGTGGAGCTGATAAACTTGTGGACAAGGTAAAACATTAGACAAAGAGTTACCTGAAGTCAGGGATTTTAGTCCTATCCTTAGCACATGGTATATTACCCAGCACATAGTAGGTTTTCTGCAAATGTTTGTTAATCAGCCACAAGAAACAACTTTGAATCTGTACCTGGGTGATGAAGGCATACGCAGGTAATGGGAAAGAATCAGACACTTAGTAAGCAGGATTTGAAGTACTGGAAAATAATTAGAGTAAAGACAACAGGTATAAAACACAAAATGAGGATTGTGGCAGAAGGGGAAAGCCCAGGCAAGAGCTAAAGTAGAGATACATGGGAGTGAATAGGTGCAAAGGAGTGATTGCTGGTAAATGCAAACTAATCTACTGCATGAAACAGATTTATCCGTGTGCATCACATTTCCCCTTAAAAGCATGTATTACTGAGCACTTATGTGCTGCGTAACTCTTTCAGGGACCATATTCGGCAGTGCATAACCTGCCTACCCAGAATCTATGTTTCCACCTCTATGATCACTGAATTTTTCTCAATATCTCCTTCCTCTTACTTAGAAACTATCTATTGTGTAGATAGTTTTTTGTTAGCCTTCTTTGCAACTATTTGAATTCATGTAGTAAAGAAATAAGAACTGCATAGGCATCGTGTGTGATTATACACTATGGTTCTGCACAAATACAAGATTTTTGAGTTTTAAATGTCTTCCAAACAACACAAACATGACTACGAGCTATGGGATTGTTAGTTTAATTCAGTACTTAACGATTCCTTCTTCTAGAACATTTTAAAGTCTTTAGCAAGAGTGAACTCTAGAAGATGTGGAAAGCCATCTGGCCAATTGTGCCCAAACTCTGGAGCAGATAATTCCATTTCCTGGTAGCCAATGAGATCTTGCCATAGAACAATGTTGAATTATTTTTTAAAATAAGGTAATTCACATACATATTTTTGTGCTTCCATTTAATTGACTATTGGGGATCTAGAATAAAAGTAGTAAGCACTAAATGGATTGTTTGCTCTGTAATGGTGAGAATGGAAACCAACATAGTCCTTGCCCTTGTGTTAAATACACCGAGAACAAATGCACTATCCCAAGTAGGGTTTTCTGGGAAGCAGACTTAGAGATAGAGATCAACATGTAGGAGGTTTATTAGAGAGTGCTCCTGGAATCAACACCTGTGGTTGCAAGAGAAGGAAGTAATATTGGGCAGAGGGAAGAGCTGAACTGTGATAACAGTCCCAATGGAAGCATCAGCTAATCCAAAAGGGAGTTTTGAAGCTAGGATGGCCCTTCAGAATTGTTCTGAGTTGGGGCAAAGGGGTCAGACCTTTATATATCACGTTAGTCAAGGGATGTGGGCTGCTTTAGAAAGGAGCATGGTGCAGTATTGCTGTATCTATTGCTGTATAACATACAACCTCGATCTTAGTGGCATAAAGCAACTACCATTTAGTGTTATTATCTCTATAGTTCTGGGTATTGACTAGGTTCAGCTAGGTAGTTCTTAGTTGAGGGTATATCATGTAGTTTAGGTCAAATGGTAGCTGGGACTGGTATCATTTCAAAGGCCTCCTCAGTTGTGTGTTTGGTGGCTGGTTGGCTGTGGCTCAACCTCGGGAGTGGGTGCTCGCTGGAACATGATCTCTCCATGTGGTCTGAACTTCCTAGTAATATAGTAGCTATTTCCAAGATAAAGCATCCCAAGGGCAAAAGAGAAACAAACAGAAGCTATAAGGCCTTTCATGCCTTAGCCTCAGAAGTCACAAAGTCACACTCTGTTGGTTGAGGAAGTTTCAAAGGGCTGTCTGAATTCAAGGGCAGTGAACACTGATGCTATGTCTTGATGGGAGAAGTGGTGAGGTCACATCGTAACAAGAGCATGTGGGAAGGGCAATATCATTATGGCCACCTTTAAAAAATATAATCTGCCATAGGACATGACCTTGGACAATGACCGCTATCATCAGCTTAGGAGATCCTTGTAGGGTATTGGTAGCTGAGGGCTTTCTGCTATCAGTATCCCCCAACAGCTGAAGAATAAGTCTTTTATTCTTCTTCATCTAGACATTCAGAGCATCTACTATATTTATTTTCCCATTCCTGTTTAAAAAATTGGGGGATCATGCATACTTTTTTGTCCTTATGTTTAACCATGCTAAGAATAAGCAAAAATAACCTAGCTATTCACTCCAGAAAATGCTTTTCCCTAGAAGATAAGTCTGTGAACAAACTAAAATAGCTTGCTCATCAAAGGTCACTTTAAAACCCTTGCTTCACTTGGCCCACAATCCAAAATTATAATATCATAAACTCTACTTAATCCCAAACATTTCCCTCCCTTGCAAGGCCTGCCTCAAACCCACCTAACTCAGGCCCTGAAACCCTATAAATATCCTTTCAGAATTTCTCCATCTTCAGACACTCCTAAAGCTCTGTTAAGTTGGTGTTCACCCTTACCACAAGAAATCTATTGAATTTAGCTTTGCTTGATCAACAGGCTATTCTGGTGGTATTTTAGGGGAATCGACAGCTGACAATGGGAAAACAGTGTCTAAGCATTCTTTTTCTTAGTGTTGCCTCAGAAGAACCTGGTTCTACAGTGAGTTGACAAAATGATACCGACATCATTTCAGGGAAAAACTGAACCAGTTACCAATTCAGCCACTTATGGTGTGGAAAGTCAAATTCCTCCAACAGAATCATAAATTCTCACGGTTCAAAGAGACTTGAAATTTATCTAGTCCAGTCCATCTGCTTGATCTGGGTGGAGAAGAGGCTTAAATTTGGGTTCAAATTAGAGTAATTTTTTTCCTGTACTGATGAAGTGCAAGCAGGGGTTTTAGGTTTCTTCTCTGCTTCCTCATCTTCCCTCTTCATTCTCTTCTTTTCTCCAGTCTGGGATCACTGTGTCCCTGTTTTTCCTCTTTTCAGACAATTAGAGGAAATATCAGTTCACCATCACATTTTGGCAGAGGGAGTCTTTTATCGCTGTGTTGCCATGGGGTTTTCAGGGCTATGTGTTTTGAACACTAATGTATTTTCAAAAGACCTCACATTCCAGCAGGCTAACATCTGGTTTCCATTATCTGAAAAGTCTCATTAACAGATGATATTATGACCTTCACACCCTGATTTTTGAAGTTGAAGGAAAGTGAGGGTTAAATTTTTTTGTAAAATCTCATAAATAATGGAAAAACTTTCTAGCTGTACAGGCTTTCCTATTTACTTCCCCTTAGTATTTTTTTAGAAGGAGTAAGGGAAAAAATTATTTAGTCTTATATGTATTGGAAAAATAACTAGATGGGAGGGTTCTGGACTCGACGTTTGTTCAGATATTTGTCTTTCAGCTAATTTATCCTTTTAAAATGTGATTGTATTACGAGGTCCTTAGTATATGTTAATTAACTAGTCACTGACTTGAAATGAATAATACAATTATTAGTAACTTTATTAACAACTTACAAGTTGTTCATATATTAGTGGGAAAACACCTGTGTATGCATGTGTGATGAACATTATTGGAAATCTTTATATAAATAAAAGTGAAAAGAAGTTGCACATGGCTCTGAAGAGATTCTTCTGGACCCTTAATGTATAAAGATGGAGTGTCATACAGAGCTGATGATACTTCTGAAGTCTCAGAGTTCCTTCCTTTTCTTTTCTTTTTTTCACTGTTGACTATTTGCTTCTCCCGCATCACAGATAATTCACAACAGATGATTTCTTTGTATAGCTTTTATTTTTATGCTGCGATAATTGTTGACATATCCCACATTATTTTCAATTGTAGAGCTTAAATAATCCATTTCTGGACAGTATTTACATGTTAAAAAGGTTTGTATATGTGTGTGTGATGGTGGGGGTATGTGTTTATAGTAACATAATGCACTCATTATGAGAATGCATTGAGTTCAGATTTTTCTAAAGTATAACAAAATGTGAATGTTTAAAACTCACATTAGAAATACAGATATATCCTACAGACTTTTCTTTTTAACAGGACCCATACAGATTACACCAACACTTTGTCCCTGCGTTTTCAATTTTTTAAATAATTTGTGTTCCACATGTTAAAAAATTATTACATTTTGGGGTATTCTTTTGTTAGCTTACTCTCAACACATAAAGAGCTCGAGGTGGTTTACAAAAACACACACAATGTGTGAAGGGAGAATGAGGGGCTCTAAATATATTTTGCACAAGGTTCTGCATAGTTTAAAGATGCACTATACATCCAGCTCTGAGTCCCAGAAGTCAAAGTTTTTTCTCCTATTTTACTCATAACTTTAATACTAAGTGATCTAGTTTTTAAAAATAAATTGAAAGATAATTTATAAAATTATATTCAAATATTTCACTAATAATGATTTAATGTACATTAACTAGCAAAGATGTTTATTATTTTCCTTATACATGTACATTAAAAATCATGTTAAAAGACATAAGCATTCCTGTGATGTACAATTACATTGACTCTGTCTCACCTTTTCCATATGCACCTCCAGTTACTCAGTGTTTACATGTGATTTAACACAGGACTAGCTATAGAAATTTCAAGTAACCATTTATCCTCAAATATAAGAAGCATTATCATAGCATCCTTTCATTGTTTGTACTCTGTTGACTTCTCTGCCTCTTACCACCCTTTCGCCAAGTCATAATTGTGATTATCCTTAAAAGCCTGGAATATGTTTTTATCTTCTTCTGGAGCTACACATTCCTCTGTAGTAAATGGTAAACAATTAAGTACCAGAATGTTTGAGTGTGTGGGAGCTGAAACTAGTCTGCCAATGATAGATTCCAAGTGCTATTCTTCCCTCCAGTGTCCTCAGGCAACTTACCTAACTTTCCTATGCCTCAATTTCCTTATCTGTAAAATAGGGACAATAGTAGTATCTGTCTCAGAAGTTTGCATGAGGATAAAATGAATTAGTAAATGCAAACTTAGAATAGGACCTGGTACACAGTAACTGTTCAATACATTTTTGAAAATACCATTTTGTTAATGATGACTTCAAAGATTAACTTTGTACAAATGACTCCAAAATTTCTATCTCTATCCCTGTCATCTAGTTTTCTTCCTTTGAACTACAATGCCTAGTTTTGTTGAAAAATAAAATGAAATTTGGTCTTATCTTTATGCAAAACCATGCTCTCCCCCCTCATCATACTTTTATTTAATACTTATTGTGTGCTAGATACTTTTTTCAGGTGTCAGGGATACAGATGCAAATAATCCTTTATTCCCTATTGGGTGAGAAAAACAAGTAAACATATAGTTACACTACAGTGTGATAAGCAGTTGGGGCTATAGAAGTATTAAAAAGAGTCATCTAAATCAGACTTCTGCTCAAACATTTTTTTGGTTATCTACTGATGTACAGCAAACTTCTCCAAAATTTAGCAGCTTAATACAGCAAACATTTATTATTGCATAGGCTTCATAGGCCAGGAATCTGGGCACAGCTTAGCTGGATGCTTCTGGTTCAGGGTTTCTCGTAGGCCGCAGTCAAGGGGTGGGCAGGAGATGCAGTCACCTTAAGGCTCAATTGAGGGAGGATCTGCTTTCAAGCTCACTCACGTGGTGGTTTGTAAGATTCATTTCCTCACAGGGTGTTGGACTAAGGGTCTCAGTTTCTCACTGGCTGTTGGCTGAAGGCCATCCTTACTTCCTTACCATGTGGGCTTTTCTTGCTCACAACATGCCCACTGGCTTGTCCCAGAGAGTTCTGAGACAGTGAGCAACGAAAGGGAAGCAGGACTCATGTCAGTCTTTTTGTAATCAAATCTCAAAAGTGACAGCCCATTATGTTTGGCATAATTTATCTGTTAGAAGCAAGTCATAGGTTCAATCCATACTCAAGTGGAAGGAATTACACAAGGGCATTAATACCAGAAGAGGGGATCATTGGGGGCCATCTTAGAGTCTGCCCACCTCAAATATGATGAATCTTTTTGTCTTTTTTGTATGATTTATCTCCTTCTGTGCCATCTCTACTTTCTCCCACTCCCTCACTCTGTGTAGATGCACTTCTTGTTGCTCCACTTCAGGAAAACCATACAACTCCAATGAGTCCAGAGAAAAATAATAAAAATATTCTGTATGCTGAGTAGCTTCAAAGTAAAATTTGAAAGATATAGAGATAAATTCAGTGAGCACAGTCTTCGCAGATGAGACAAAATGGCTGACCAAAGACATCAGCTGCCAGATCGTCTCAGAAAGATGGAAAAGTTTTAGATCTGTGGTCCCCAATCCCCGGTCCATGGACTGATACCAGTCTGTGGCCTGTTAGGGACCAGGTCACAGAGCTCTCCTGCCCCCCAACCCATCGTCTGTGGAAAAATTGTCTTCCATGAAACTTAGGAATGGGGCAGGGGTGGGGGAGTGTGGTAGGGGAATGGGTGACAAACTGGTGGGCCAGTGAGCAAAGTTTCATCTGTATTCACAGCCACTCCCCATCACTCACATCACCACTGAGCTCTGCCTCTCCCCCCACTTCCATGGAAAAATTGTCTTCCATGAAACCAGTCCCTGGTGCCAAAAAGGCTGGGGACCACTGTTTTAGATGAAAAAGAAAAAACAAACAAACAAACATAGATAGGGTGTAATTCCAAGGGAAAAGTGCCAAAACCTATAAGAGATTCTATAGGAAGAGGTTGAGGAGCAGGACAAGAAGGAGCAGAGGTCAACCCCCCAAGACTTGGAGTCCAGCGAAAAGGGTAGGTGGAGTGGTTTGGTCCTCCCTCCCTCACATTTCTGGCAGTCAGCAGGCTCCCAAGCTGCCGGAGAGACTTTCTAATATCACAAGCCCAAAAGCTGTTGCCACCAGTGAACTGGGAGCTTCTTGGAGACAAAGCACCAGGCTGCCAGTCCCCTTAGGGAGCTTCTCTGTCACCACAGACCCAAGCTGAGGTGGCAGGCACGATATTGCTTCTCCACCCACTGGGTGCCTTTGTCCTCCCCACGGGGCTTCAGCTCTTCAGTTTTCATCTTGCTCATTCCTGCACAAACATTTCCCAACTCCGGCCCAGACTATGGGAGCACAGGGGGCCGGTGGGTCCCGAGGGATCTGTGTGACCCCAGAACCTGGATATTCCAGGCCAGCTGCCTTCTGGAGAGAGTGACAGAGATGATCAGAATGCTAACTTTTCTCCATTCAGACTCTTTTCCTCTCCTTCCCCTACCCTGCCCATGGCTGTCAAGAGAGATGCTTGAGTTGGGGCTCTCAGGAGCCGCTGCTTCCCCTCTGTTGGGGCTTCCACAAAGAGTGAGGCTCAAACCTTTCCTCTTAAAGACTTCAGAGGACTAAGGGGTGCTTGGACTGTGAGCTCCCTGCTTACCAGCCCTCCCTGGTGCTGCTTGCCCAGCTGCTCTATTAGAGCAGGGCATACCCCGAAGCTGAGGGATATTAAACCTACTTTTGAGCACCCCATAGGCAACTCAGGACCAGCACGTTTCTCTCTGGTATGGTCAGAGATTGATCTTTGGGGACCCAGGGACAGGCCTGCAGGCCAGAATCCATACACGCAGGACTTGATCATGTTGCTTGGGGGCACAGAGGGGAGATTTGTGAACTAATCATGGAAGGCGAGGGAGCCTGCATGGGCAGAACTGAAAAGAGAGTGCAGTGTGTGCCCCAGCCACAGCCCATTTGCAGAGCACCCCTCCCCCAACAGGAAGATGGTGCTCTCAGCCCACGGCAGGATCTTAGATAGGAAGCTCCCAGCCCACAGCACCATTGCTAGGGAGCTTAGCTAGTTTGAGCTCCTGCCTGCTGGCAAATGCTGGAGGGAGACCACGGAGCAGTGGAGTAAGGAAAAGAGCCAAATCATCCCTGCCAGCCAGATTGTGACTCTCAGATGGTCCTGCCCCAGTAAGCAGAATTTCTGGCTGGGTGGGGCCCCTTCAGTTCCTCCTTGGCCACGTTCCCCAGAATCCTGGGAGCAGAATTTTGACCCTTGCTGAAATAGCTACCTTACCAACTTTTGTGAAGACTGAGGGCAGGCTCACCCAACCCAAGCCTGCCCAGCCTCACTCCCCCACCTATCTCTGCTGTCTTGGAGAATAAGGACTCACCTGGAAGTTCCAGGACCCCACCCACCATCTAGGGCATTCGAGTGCTCCTCCTCAGGGGCTAGAGTTAGTCACAGGTCCCCAAAACAATGCTGCAGCTTGTTCCTTCCAGCAAGTGCAACCTACTGACAGGGAGGCCAATTTGCATGCCCTTCATAGCATTTACTGACTCAAGCATACAGAATGTGGTTGATTCTTACCCACAAGTACACCTACTGTCTCAGAGATTAAATGGGGAGTGCCAATACAATTCACATGGTTAAGAAGAATACAGGGCTTGAGAAAGAGAAAAGATTTCAAAGACTTCCATCCTCCCTCATCACAGAGAGACAAGGAATCTGTCCACACACATAGCTCACCGCTGGTACAGTCTACAAACAGCGAGCACTGAGAAAACCACCAACTAAGAATATCTATAACCAAGGTATCCATCCAGATCCTAGATCACCATCAAAGCACCCACAAGCAAAGCCAAAGGTTCTTACCCTAAATATGCTATAGACACAACCTTACCAGTGTAGGGGGAGGAAGGGAAGCCTCACCTAAACAGAAAGGGGGGAGTTGGGGAGGGGTAAAAACCTACCTAACAGGTATAATGAATACTATTCAGGTAATGGGTACACTAAAAGCCCTGACTTAAGCATTATAACAGTATCCATGTAACAAAACACTTGCATCCCCTTAATATTTTGAAATAAAAAATATACACAGGGGGAATTCAACACATGCTTTGAAAAACTTTCCAGTGCTGATGAAAGTGAAACATCACCATCAATGTCATTTTGTTCATTAAGTCTGGAAACATTTTTGCTTATCAGTGGGTATTACATTTTATAAGCTCTGAAAGCATCATGGAAAGACCCATTACTTTCCAAAGGTTCATTTCTTTCAAATTTCAATGGGATGAAATCTTCTCTTCATGCTTTATATCTACATATCCTCCCTTCCCTGCCCCCATACGTACTCACACTCTCCTACATTCTCAGTAAACTGGTGGTATAAATCCTTCCATAGCTTTTGGACAAACCCATGCCCATCAGAAATGCAAACAAAATCACATACTCACATTTTTATAATCACAATAAAAAATAGTTAAAAATAAAAGCAATCTACTATGAAAGGTTTTAGATAGCTTTTGAATTGACTTTTAAACATTTAAAAAATTTTGTTTTGGACATAATCCAAGGTTGATGACAGTTCTTACATCACTACTTAAGTTACAAGTCTGAGAATTTGCCCTGTAGTCTGATTTAGCTCCATAATTTGCCTCTCTCTTTGTAGTCCAGGGCTGTCCAAGTTAATTTCATGTGCTTGTGGTCAATGAAGCTCTGGAGGTTGTCTTGACTGAACTATGGGAGAAGAAGTGTCCTGGGAAGGATACTGAGAATCTGCTAGAACTGTGGTCTCTATACTTCTTTGATCATGCATCCCATGAGTAAAAGATATTTGAGTAAACTCCCATATAGGTATAATTTTGAATTCAATATAAATTTATATTTATATTTATATATATCAATCTATATTACTATATTATGTATATTATAAAATATATGCAATCTATAAATAGAAAAGTGAGATAAAATAAAAATATTTTAAAAACAAAATTCAACTTATTTTATTTATTAATGGCACATCAAACCTATTTGTCCTCAAATTACAGGAATTTGTACTGATATTCTGCAGAGTAGGTTTTTAAATGCCTTGCTAATTAAACCAACATCATATTACCGTTAGCTAATATTGAAGTATAAAACATATACTTAGGGTTTGATCTATTGTTTATGATAATAATGTATATCATATTTCAAATAGTCTTTTTGAAACATTTTATTTTCATCTTTTTGGCCTACATTTTGGCAGAACTGACTGAGTCACCATTGATTTCGTTTTTAGCATGGCTAGAAAGGATCTCCTTCAGGGAGTAGGAGAAATATCAGTCTACCATTTTTTTGTTGTTTAAAATTTATTCTTGTATTATATTAATAAATATTATCATCAATCCACAGTTTCTTTTCAGGAGTCTTTTCAGGCTATTGATCCATTAGTGAGTGTTAATTTAGTTAAGACTAGATGCTATAATTTATAAATCTGCTTAACTACCAGTTGTGAAATTTCAAAAATGACACAAGTGCAAAGATGCCATCCTTCTCACTCTACATAGTAGGGTGCAGACTGAAGTATCAGCTGAGTGGGGGTTCCTCTTTACTTAATATTAGTAAAGTTTAACTTCTCTTTTACTTTTAGGATAGAAATAGATATAAAAAAAGTCTTAATGTTTTCTTCTACACCCAGCATTATATACACTCCAATTTGAGATCACTGTTCTATTAATAGATCCCTTTTGGGCTCATCTGAGTTCTGAGTGAGCCCTGGGACAGAGGTGGGACAGGGGTATAAATAGAAAGAACTCAGGGCTCCCAACCCTGCTTCAACCAAATAGCTCCAATTTCATTTATATTTATTTTACACATTGAGCTTTCTGATAATTTTTCATTTGATCAAAGAATTCCACAGCTAAAACATGTCTGGAACTCTATTTGGAGAAGCCTAGAAGCCCACGTCCCACAGTTCTGACAAATGGTTAAAACTTAATACTGAAAGTAAAGTCACAAAGATAGCCTTTTATCACAGAGCTAAGTATACCAGTTTTTAAAGTTCCATGGTTTTGCATTTGTTTTTATTTTTCTTAAATGCAAAATCACAGCCTTACATCTAAAAGAGAAAATACTTCAGCCAAACATGATACAAAACTTTTGAGCATGAGTAAATGCTAAATAAAGGCATTGATTTAAAAAACAAATCCATTTTTTTCTTAATTAAGACATCTAGTAAAATGTTTTGAGTATTTTTAAAGCAAATCATATTAAAACAAAGCTTAAAAAAGGATATGGTTCTTGGAATATTTCAGTGAGTTTAATCTTGGTGTGTTTAGGGATTTTGGGAACACCACCTACCACATGCATTTTGAGATAATATAAAATCAGTGGACTCTGACCTCCAAAATCGAAGAGAATACGATTAAACTCTGGACCATAGCTACTATAATGGGACTGTAAGAGGAAGAAAAGAATCAAGTCAATTATTACTTTTGGGTTTTTAAAGAACTATGAATAAAATATAACTGTATAATAAGTATAAATAAAAATTACTATTTGATATATTAAAATAAATAAAAGACAATTTTACAGAGCATCTTCTTAAAGGAATTTACCAAGGTATGAGTCTATGAGTATGTGCAATAAGGCTCTTCTAGACTTTTGATTTATCCTCAAGCTTGAATATTCAAATAACCTCAATAGAGATTAGTTGAAGAACCGAAAGAAAAAAGAATGAAGAAAATGAACAGAGCCAGGAAAACGCCCAGAAAAAAATATAAAGAAATAATGCCTGAAATTTTCCAAATTTTATGAAAAACACATCCAAGAAATTCAACAAACTCTAGTAAAATAAATTCATATGTACACACATAATAGGCAAAATATTTAAAGACAAAGACAAAGAGAAAAACCTCAAAAGCAGCAAGAGAAAAACAACTCATCCCATATAAGGGAACCTCGATAAGATTAACAGCTGAATTTCTATCATAACAAAGGAGGCGGCCAGAAGGCAGTGGGATAACATAGTCAAAGTGCAGATGGAAAAAAACTGTTGATCAAGAACTCTATGTCAACAAAACAACCCTAAATGTAGTAACTACTAATATTTTAAGTCTTTCCTCAATCTTTGTAATGCCAAGATGCTTATTATTGATTTCACTTCCTGTGGGGAAATAAAATTTTATTTTCATTTGCTTTTGTTGATAAATAAAGTTTCCCTGAATTTATTTTGCTTATGGTCACTTTTTCATTCTATAGGTTTTAACAAATAATATGTCTTACAGAATTCCTAGCTGCTACAGAATTATTTGGAATAATGGGACTATCATAATCCATTTTTTGATGGTGAAAACTTAATGTCAATATCAGACATGTTTTCTATGGTGTAAATCACTTCCTTCATCTTAATCTCCCATGTTAATTCACATTGGGTTATATATAGCTTGATCTTTAAAATGTATGCAAAAGAGCCCAAGCAAAGTTTAGATTAAAAAAAAAACTTGCTTCACTAAATAGAAGTTTTGTGATCCTTTTCTTGTTGCTGCCTTGGTTAATATGAGATAAATATTTTACCTTACTTAAGTTTGAGAAAAAGACATTTCTGTTATTTTCCTGCAGTTATCAGTTATTAAATTAGGAAAACCATAGTTCATAGCTCCTTCTTCCTCTCTGAGAATCTATGAGGTTTTCTTTTTTTTGAGACAAAGTCTTCCTCTGTCACCCAGGCCAGAGTGCAGTGGTGTCATCGTAGCTCACAGCAACCTCAAACTCCTGGGATCAAGCAATTCTCCTGCATCAGCCTCCTGAGTAGCTGGGACTATAGGTGCCTGCCACTATGCCTAGCTAATTTTTCTTATTCTTTTTCTTTTTTTCTTTTTTCCTTTGTAGAGATGGGGTCTTGCTCTTGTTCAGGATGGTCTCAAACTCCTGGTCTCAAGCAGGGGTCAAAATCCTCCCACCTCGGGCTCCCAGAGGTGCTAGAATCACAGGCGTGAGCCACGGTACCTGGCTTACGGGTAGTTCAACTAGACAAGAGCTGAACTAGGTATTAAATGCAAATCCAGTGTTTTGTGGAGTCTTAGCCTTTTATTAGATGCTTTAAATCAGAAAGTCCCAAGTTGCCCACAGACCTCTTCCTAGAGACACTCCAAATAGCCTGACAAATTAACAGAAGCCCCATTGCTTTCATTCATCCCGCAAAAGATAACAGCAGACATTTGTCAGAGCACTTTAAGATTCCATAAACAAGACTTTTATAAGTTAAAAGTCAATTTAGCACTAAATTTGAATCAACCCTGTAAACTTTGGAATAATCACAAGAGAAGAACTACAAAGTCCAAGGGGTGGTTTTGGTGCCCAAATTTTTTTGTTAATTTATTATGGGATAATTGCTGACAATGACTAGAGAACTAAACTTTGATTTTTGAGGCTTGAATATGTGTTCTGCCAGTCCTCACATCCAGCGTCACTGTCAGAGATAGAGAACATACAGGAACGCATTCAACATGTGGAGAACTTTGGTGCTTAGAAAATCCTTCTTTATGTGGAGCTGAAATCTATCTCGCCATAGCTTTCACTTATTGATAAAAGTTATACTTTTTTTTTGAGCCACAAAGAAGAAGCCTAATTCTGCTTTCCTGCAGTAGCTCTCTATATATTGGAAAATAGTTATTATGGCCTTCAGAGTCTTTTTCTTTCCAGAAGAAATGCCTTTAAATACTTAATACTTAAGTATTACAAATATTAAATCAATATAATTTGCAATAATTATAAATTAATAATATTATAAATTTCGGCCATTGCTCAAGCAATATAGTTTCAGAGCCCTTCATTATCCTGATTATTTTCTGTTTAAAACACTTCCATTTGTCTAAACCCTGTTTACAATGCAGGTTTACGAAAACAGACATACTACACCAATTATTATCTAATTATATGTTATGGACTGAATGTCTGTGTCTCCCGCAAAGCCATGTGTTGAAGCCCTGATCTCCAATGTGATGGTGTTTTGAGGTGGGCCTTTGGGAAGTAGTTACGTTTAGATGAGGTCATCAGTGATGGTATTAGTGTCCTTTTTAGGAAGAAGAAGAGATCAGAGCTTGCTCTCTCTGTCATGGGAGGACATGATAAGAAAGAGGCCATCTGCAAGTCAAGAAGAGAGTCTTCACAAGGAAACCAAATTGGTTGACTCCTTGATCTTAGAGTCCCATCCTCCATTACTGTGAAAGATAAATTCCTATTGTTTAAACTACTTAGACTATGGTGTTTTTTTGTTTTGTTTTTTTCTTTGTTGTTGTTGTTTTTTTTAACAGTGGCCAAGCTGACTAACACACTGGGACAAGGCCAATAATGCAGCAATATGGTGTGCTACTAAAGACATATTTTCAAATGGTTTTCTATCTTTTAACAGTGTCTTCTGAAAAACGTTGTTTAGTCAGTTACAAATCCATTTATCCATATTTCTTCAACTGAACAAAGTAAACAAAGTAAAAGAGACTATTTTTAGTGCTTGCTAAAGATCTGATATATAATTTCTATTACATATCCCCGATTTCTAAATCTAGCAATCTTGCCCCAAAGGGAAATGGTGACGTTGTCATCGACTAAAAATTGATGCCTACAGATCACTAGTTTCTATCCTAACAAACCATCCTTTGTAGCACTGTAAAGGTTGGAATAAATTAGGAAGAGATTTTATAAAACTGGATTGTTAAAGGCCAGGAAACACATAAATACTGACTTTTAGAAAGTGGCTTCTATTTAGGCATAATTTCTGATTTTAAATAATTACTAAGACTTGACTAGATAATTTAGATAAAATTTTTACAATAAAGACTGTAACAGACTTAAAACCTAATTAACAAATTAAGAGAGATCAAATTCAGAATTTTCAGCCAATAACCTCATCAAATCTTGAGAAAACCAATACAACATGGCAAATCTATGAAATCTCTACTTGCAAGGCATCTTCAAGAATGTGGAGAAACTAAGTATTCAAGACTCAAAAGTAATAGTATCCACATGTGGTCAGTTATTCTAGGACCATAGCTTCAGAAGTAAGGGCAGGCTGACCATTGCTGACACTCCTTTGAAGTTCTCCTTGCAATTTTGATGCTTATTGAGATCTTATTCATGTGAAAAGACTATTGTGTGTCAACCTAAGGAGAAGTGGTGACAAGAAGTGTTGTGAGGAAAAGATAAATGCTATATTTTCTTTTTCATTTAGAGAGAGGGCTATTTTCAGTAGAAAATAAAACTTTTTAATATTAAGATTAAGCCCTCCAAATAAATCTCTTTTTATCATTAAATATTTTTCTAAAATATATGTTGAGACTGTAATAACCTACATTACTTATATGAAGTGTAGTCAATTGAATTATATTGCAAATTAAACAAGTAAGAACATTTTTTATAATTACTGTACTCCAAACCTTTGTTGTTAGTCTTGGTAATCTTGACTCATCCTTAGATGTGGACATTGGATTCTTTAAAATTTTTACCATATTGAAGTCAATAGCTAAAACAGAAAATAAAATATTTTTTTAAATTCTGGTACTGACTAAAGCAACACAAGATAGCAAATCTATGAAATATCTACTTGCAAGTCATCTTTAAGAATGTGGAGAAATTAAGCATTCAAGACTCAAAAGTAATAGTGTCTACATGTGGTCAGTTATTCTAGGACCATGGCCTAAGAAGTAAGGACAGGCTGACCATTGCTGATACTCCTTTGAAATTCTCCTTGCAACTTTGATGCTTATTGAGATCCTATTCATGTGAAAACACTATCACAAAAAGGCATGATATACCCCTTTCTCCTTCTAGTAATGTGCCCTAAACATGAAGAAAGGTAAACGTGGATGAGAGAATGTTAAGGTATTGTTATAGCTTGACTCAAAGAGGAAATATATATTCCATGTCATATTTTTCCTAAATAGGGCTTTAGAGTTTATATTAATAGAATTCATTCATTTACGTTATCTCATGTCACCTTCACAATCCATTCTGAATTAAGTAACATTGTCTACAATTTACAGGTGAGAAAACTAAAGTGTAAGAAATGCTATGATGTGTTTAAGCCACCATTTATTAAGTAGCAGGAGAGGACACAGATATAGGTGTTTTGTTTCTCGGTCCGGAGCTCTTTCCAAGACCCTCTAATTAAATACAGTAGGAAGTTTGGACCCCTGTCTGTCAGAATCCACTTTTTCCTTATTTTGACAGCGCATCCAGATAAGAAAAGACTTGGTGATCTATCCTTCTAACCTGCATGAATATACAAGACGGTACAAAGAAAATCTTGCCACATCTTAAGGGAAAGGAGAACCATGTGACTTAATCAGCCATGTCAATCAGCGTAAAAGCACAAGCTAGGTATTAAGTATATCTTAATGTAGAGCAGAGGAAAAAGGTGGTCTGAGAGGTTTGTTCTAGACTCTTGCACTGATTATCAGCTACTAGGTAGACTAATCAGATCTAAAGATTGTAATGTTGATGCCAAATCTATTAAGAGTTGGGAAAAGTCCCTTGCATTGATTTTTGACATTAGGCATCAAGAAATATTAGACACTAGCCTGAAATACTAGAAGCAGGTAAATGTTTAACTTCACCACATTTTAAAGAATTGGTTAACAAGGAACCTATGTTTTAAAATTTTGAATAGAACCAACATTATTACATTAAGTTGGAATTAGATGGGCAAGAAAGGTAATACGTCATATAGTTTTCTTAAAACTTACTCCATTTTGAACCATTCTTAAATACATATGTATGTAATATCACTTAATTTTAGTATTCTATGAACGGGCATAATTTCAATAATAAAGGAATCTCTACTTCATGTTCACTGTACCCACAATAAAAAGCTTACTTTTCAGATCACCTGACCTCCATTATAGAATTACTGTTAATAGAAAGTAATATAAGATTAATATCAGGCAAAGAATCTAAGCTGGGAGTAAATGGCAATACACAAAAAAGTAAGAGAAAAATGACAAACATAAGCAAAGAAATTTAAGGAAAAAAAGAGTGATGTAGATATGAATAATAAATAATAATAAAATGATTGTATTTACTATCTTTTTTCCTCCCACTTTCCTCTGACCCATTGATTTATTTTAGGAAAAAAATATTAATTTTCCCCTTGATTAGAGTTTTCATATATCTTCTGTTCTCAGCATCTCTGGATGCTTGGGAAGATTACCTACAAAACCAAAAATTACTCTATTTGATACAACTATAAGAAAATATATCTTAACTGTTCTTAATAAGTCTTTAGAAATTTCACTAGTGAAAAAATGTTCCAGTCTTTCTCCACCTGCATTGGGAAAATTTCATTTTCATGATTACCCCTATTTACTTTAGCGATGTTATTTCCCTTAAAAGGGAGACACTTACACAAGTAACTATGGTTATCTCTATCCACTTTTGTAATTTTTATTCTAATAATCTTTTTGAAATGCAAATAACTCATATTTCTTGGCAAAATTAAAGTTCTGGCAAGCTATATATATTAATACAATAATTGAATAAACTATAGAAACAGAAGAAGTGTTACTCATAGCTATACTTTTAGAATATACACTTTTAGGTATCTCCTAAGACAATTACACTCAGAGTTTGGGAGGTTTCCCCTCAGGCCAGGGAAATGGATTTATTAGGGGAATGGATCTAACTCCCACTTGACCAATTGTTTAAAGCACATGCATGTTAAACTCAAGCTGCATTCCGTAAGTAGAGTAGTGTATTAGTTAAGCACATAGGCCTTGGAGTCAGATGGGCACAAATTTAAATGCCAGCTCCGCCATTTGTTGACTAAGCGACCTTGGGCAAATTAATTACTTTAAGACTCAGTTTCTCCAAACATAATTACCTCATAGACTTGATAAGTGGATAAAATGAGAACATTTATGCAAAGCACAGTGTCTGGAACATTATAATGTATTGTATAAATGTTAGCCAATATTGCTATTTCTTCAGGGGTATAAAAACAAACTCTATGACTTTATGCTTATAAAAACTATGTTGAGAGAAGCAATATATACTTAAGAGTAACTAAATTTTATCTATTCCTTTAGAAAATCTGAAATATATTCTTGAATTAAGGTAGACCAGTAAAGAGCTATGTATCAAAAATGATTTTTCCTAGCCACCTGTAGAAACATTTTTTTAACTAAATTTTGCTTTGTTTTTATGCTCTTGGTCAATATTGTGCAATTATAGACTTAGTTTTGTCTGTGTTTACTATCAACATAGTTCATTACATTATGCAGTACTTTTCTAGGGAGAGTGTGGTAATCAATTGGGCTGTTCAGAAATATTCACCTTTTCATTTTTCCAAGGTACAAGGTAGGACTATAAACCTCTAAGCTCTTTGAAGATAAGTATGGCCTTGAAGCTTTCTCTGGGCAATGAAATAAAGAAATCTGAGCTGAAATGAAGTGTGTTTTGGGAGCTTTAAGAGACAATGTGCAGCCCTTTTGCTAGACTGACAAGAACTAGAAGGGAAAGGACTCTAATAAACTCAATTACAAATGAAAAAAGAGAGATCACAACAGACACCATGGAAATACAAAACATTATCTTTGAATACTATAAGAACCTATATGCCCAAAAACTACATAATGTGGAGGAAATGTACAAATTCCTGGAAACATACAACCTCCCTAAGTTCAACCAGGAGGAAATATAATTCCTGAACAGACCAATATAAAGCACAGCAATTGGAGCAGTAATTAAAAACCTTCCAAAAAGGAAAAGCCCCAGACCAGATGGGTCTACATCCAAATTTTACCAAACATAAAAAGAAGAACTCATACTTATACTACAGAAATTATTTCACAACATTGAGAAAGATGGTATTCTCCCCAACTCATTCTATGAAGCCAATATCACCTTGATACCAAAGCCAGAAAGGATACAACAAAAAAAGAAAACTACAGACCAATATACCTCATGAATATAGATGCAAAAATACTCAACAAAATTTTAGCAAATTGAATCCAACAGCATATCAAAAAAAATATTCACTATGACCAGGTGAGCTTTATCCCAGAGATGTAAGGGTGGTTCAACATACTCAGATCTATAAATGCAATATACCACATAAATAAAAGCAAGAACAAAGACCATATGATTCTCTCAATAGATGCAGAAAAAGCATTTGACAAAGTCCAGCACAACTTTATGATAAAAACTCTTAACAAAATAGGCATAGACAGGATATACCTTAAAATCATTAAGGTTATATATGATGAATCCATGGTCAATATCATACTGAATGGGGAAAAATTGAAACCATTCCCACTTAGAACTGGAATCAGATAAGCTTGTCCACTATCTCCACTTCTATTCAACATAGTGCTGGAAGTCCTTGCTAGAGCAATTAGACAAGAAAAGGGAATTAAGGGTGTCCAAATGGGAGCAGAAGAGATCAAACTCTCATTCTTTGCTGATGATATGATATTATATCTAGAAAACCTCAAGGATTCAACCAAGAGACTCCTGGAATTCATAAATGAATTCAGTAAAGTCTCAGGATACAAAATCAATGCACACAAATTAGAGGCATTCATATATGCCAATAACAGTCAAGCCAAAAATCAAATAAAAAGTGCAGCACCTTTTACAAGAGATTCAAAGGAAATTAAATATCTAGGAATATATTTAACAAAAGAGGTGAAAGATATATACAGGGAGAACTATAAAAATACTAAGAAAAGAAATTGTAGAAGATGTAAACAGATGGAAAATCTATCTTGCTCATGGATTGGCAGAATCAACATTGTTAAAATATCCATGCTACCCAAAAGGATCTACAGAATTAATGCAAACCCTATCAAAGTACCATCATCATTCTTTAGAGATCTAGAAAAAATAATTCTATGCTTTGTGTGGAACCAGAGAAGACCTCCCATAGCCAAAGCAATCTTAAGCAAAAAGAACAAACTGGGAGGTATCAGTCTACCAGACTTTAAGCTTTACTACAAGGGTATAGTAACTAAAACAGCATGGTACTAGCACAAGAACAGAGATACAGACCTTTGGAACAGAACTGAGAACCCAGAAATGAAACCATCTGCATATTGTCATCTAATCTTTGACAAAGCAGACAAAAATATACACTGTGGAAAAGAATCTCTTTTCAATAAATGGTGCTGGGAAAACTGGATAACTACATGCAGAAGATTGAAATTGGATGCCCACCTCTCACCTCTTACAAAAATCAATTCACAATGGATAACAGACTTAAACCTAAGGCATGAAACCTTAAGAATCCTAGAAGAAATTACAGGGAAGAATCTTTCAGACATTGGCTTAGGCAAAGAATTTATGAAGAAGACCCACAAAACAATTATAGCAGCAACATAAATAAATAAATGGGACCCAATCAATTAAAAAGCTTTTACACAGCCAAGGAAACTATCATTAGAGTGAATAGACAACCTACAGAATGGGAGAAAATATTTGCTTTCTACACATCTGTTAAAGGGCTGATAACAAGAATCTATGTAGAACTCAAAAAAATCAACAAGAAAAAATCAAACAACCCCATCAATAAATGGGCAAAAGACATGAACAGAAACTTTTCAAAAGAAGACAGAATAATGGCCAGCAAACATATAAAAAAATGCTCAATATCTCTAATCCTTAGGGAAATGCAAATCAAAACCATAATGAGATATCACCTAACCCCAGTGAGAATGGCCTTTATCAAAAAATCCCCAAACAACAAATGCACAAGGATGTGGAGAGATAGGGACACTCTTACACTGCTGGTGGGACTGCAAATTAGTACAACCTCTGTGGAAAAGAATTTGGAGATACCTCAAAGAGCTAAAAATAGAAATACCATTTGATCTGGCAATAGCACTACTAGACATCTACCCAAAGGAACAAAAG
>CAUYSK010031169.1:0-19797 GCA_963575035.1 Avahi laniger
GTTGGAAAAACTCTTATAGACATTGGCCGAGGCAAAGAATTTATGAAGAAGATCCGAAAGATAATCGCAGCAACAACAAAAATAAATAAATGGAACTGGATCAAATTAAAAACTTTCTGCACAGCCAAGGAAACTATCATGAAAGGAAACAGACAACCTACAGAATGGGAGAAAACATTTGCATGCTACATATCCGATAAAGGGCTGATAACTAGAATTTATATAGAACTTAGAAAAATCAGCAAGAAAAAATCAAACAACCCTATCAAAAAGTGGAAAAAGGACATGAACAGAAAGTTTTTTAAAAAAAACTTTGTTGAAATGGTCATTTTACTTCTATTCTATGAGCTTGTTTGGAAGTCTCAATGTTGCTTCGGAAAACATCACTTATGGAAATCCTCTGTATATGTAAACACAATTTTAACTACAGCTTTAGAATTTACTGGAATTTGGTAAGAAATGTTCCACATTTTAAGTATTGTCTGCTATAATAAGCCCACCTTTTATTTATTAAACGTTTTCTTACAGTTTGAGAGATAGCAAATTTTTATAAAATATTGCACACATATATTATACAATACGTATATATGTGTATGGATGTGTGTGTGTGTGTGTGTGTGTGTGTGTGCTGACAGGAATTATTTTCATGATCTCCTGATTTTCCAGTCATTATTGTGTTTGGGGAAAAAATCACAATATCACAATCCCAGTGAAAATTAGAATAAAAAATACCAATTAACACACTGGAATAGTTAATATAATAATTGTGGCTTGCAATCAAAGAATGTTAATCTAGCTTCCCAAAAAAAAAATTTGCTTTCTTTCCACATCATGATATTTTATTACTTCTAAGAAATCACGTATTATGACATGCCTCCAGTTTTATGAAAAGAATGTAAAGTAAGTAATGAATCACCCAGTGGAGCTTATAGTAAATAGGCAACCCTTTACTTAGGCAGTCATATTTTCATGCATGCCTACCCTTATTATTCAAGACAAGCAGGCAGTGGAACAAAAAGAAATTTAAAAAGCAAATATGAAATTACTAACTATGTAAGAAACATGTTCCTATTACATTATATCATTTAATGAGATCAAGCACAACAAGGAATATTTCTTTGCACATGCAATTAGTGGGCAGCCAAATTAATAGCACAGTACATTCTAGCAATATATTAATGTACATAAAATAAAACCACTGACTGAAGAACAATATATATTTTTTTCACGATTTTGTAGTATGTCTGGGGCTTTTGCTTCTTCTATGGAATTAACTTCATTCCTACCCATGACTATGACCAAATCAAGATAGTAACAAATATTTTAAGGAAAATGGTGTCAAATAAGAGAGACATCTATACAGTACCTTACTAAGTGAAATACTAAGGAATGACACCAGTGTTTTATTTTAAAAGAATAATTGCTTATGTAATCAAGTATAATATCCATTCGTAGAAGAAAAGACATATGTCTATAACAGTTGTATGGAAAACAGAAAGATTATATAATTCCATGTTCAATATATTACATACTCAAGTATTCAGTATGTTGCAGATAAGAGGGTTATCAGAAGTCAGAAATATTAAAGTCAAGAAGCTATTAGGAATAACAAGAGATTCAAAGGAGTAAAATATTGAAGCAGCTGACCCTGGTGGTATCTTAGGGTGGGGTTTTAGTTTGGCTAGATTGTAAAATGATGGATAAAGTGATGATCCAGTGAAAAGGACTAAAGGTTATTAAAATAAGCTGATTAAGTGTGTAAAGTTCTCCAAATGAATCAATATGTTTGCAATGGTCAGTAAAGTTGGTAAAATGGACCCGTTTCTTTAATAAACAGAGAAGTTTTGCTCTGACTTACTGTGATATCCGGACACTACCTTCAATTTTTTTCCTTTACCTTAACCCAACCGTCTCAGAACCACCTTCCTCTTTTAAAGTGAAATGAGGAATAACAAGTGAGACAACTGATGAGAGCAGGAGCTTCTCTTTCAACACACCACCAATGGGGTAGTTTCTAGTGAAGATGAAGATGGAGCCGTAGTGGGGTGTGGCTGGTACAGAATAAAAAATGGAATATGTATTTCTGATATTGTCAGTATAAAAGACAGTGAAAAGAGAAAAATAAATGGAATCGAACGGAAAAGAAAAATATGGTTCTCATACCAGAGTGATATAGGAAGGTAGAAAAGGATGTAAGGATTCCTAGACAGTTGTAATAGATGATGTCAGATATATTAATAAATTAACATTGAGTGTTTACAATTGCCATAAATAAATTACCATAACAAATTTTAGTGGCAAAAAAGCAACACAGAGATTAAAATAATAATAACAATATAAAATAATAATTTGCACAAGGTCATAAAACCAAGAAAGAAAAAAACCACATTTGTATTCAGTCCACCTAGTCTAGCATCTGATTTTCTGGTCTTAAACCTCTTACCTTCTTTTGTCTCAGGACTGATTTGCAGAAAAAGCAGAGGTCTCCAGGTAATTTTTATGTGAGTTATAGAGGTCAGTTCCTGGAGACTCCCTCCCGTGCATGCAGTGATCAACATGTAGCCTGTGTATTACCTATTTTTAGCCTACCAAGCAGCAGAACACATTTGGAAACAACAGTATGGAAAGAACTAAATTTTAAATATCATTTCTGGACAGTTGGTTCCTGCTGTGGTCAGTTTCTGCAGCTGCAGCTTTCTTATTTTATTCTTTCCTATTTCAGGAAAGGTGTTTCTCTTTGCTTTTGATATAGTATTTTCTCGCTAAATAAATCAAAGAATTTTAGAACTTTTAGCTAATAATTAGTGTTAATCTTCAAAATAACTATGAAATTGCTAAAAATTTCTGACATTTATATTTTATATGGGGCTGTGCTATCACATTGAGAACATAGGAACATATCAGTATCCGACTCTAAGGGAAATACTACCGCAGAATAAATAATGCCTCTTCTGCTAAACCACACAAGAAAAAATTTATTTCAATACTGGATAACAAAAATTTAAGCCAAGTCACTTTTATTTTCTATCACAGGAGAAATAAATACTAAATAATTTAAGAAATATACTTGCAGAAATAACAAATAGAACCTGAATAGATTGTAACGAGTTTGTGATGTGTTTATCAGTTTTCAGGTCATTTTTTTAGGCAAGTTTGTAGAAGACTGTTACAGAAAGAAGTCAGTTAAATACAAACCTGTCCTTAATACTCTAAAAATCACGTGGAGACATTATCTTAAAAAACCAGAGCCCACTCACCCTATGCTCCCTTCTTCATCCTCTATCTCATCATGATTTAATTGCTGTGGGCATAATTTTATTTTTATTTTACTTTATCTCATTTCATTTTATTATTCTATTTTATTTGTTTGTAGCTACAGGTAATTTTATTGAGTAGCCAATGTTGAGAACCACTGTATTCATTTGCTAGGGTTGCCATATCAAAGCACCACAGGACAAGTAGCTTAAAAAACAGAAATTTATACTTCCCAAAATTCCTGAGGCTAGGAGTCAGAGGCATCAGCAAGATTGCTTTCTTCTGAATCCTCTCCTTCGCTGGTAGATAATCCCCTTCCACCTGTATCCTCACATGGTTTTCCCTCTGTGTGTCCGTGTCCTAATCTTCTCTTCTTATAAGGAGGCCAGTCGTATTGAATTAGGACCTACCCTACTTATCTCATTTAATCTCTTTGAAGACCCCCATCTCCAACCACAGTCACATTCTGAGGAACTGCTCATAGGACTTCAATGAACGGGTTTGGGAGGTTGATACTTCATCTAATAACAACCACTAATTTAGAAGGTGATCAGTTAGCAAGAAATAATATACAACAAAAACTTTTAAAACTGTAAATTCTTTCTATTAATTAAATGAATAAAAATTTTATTTAAATTATCAAAAACAACACAATGAATGACTATGCCCAGATATTTCTGAATCCTCTGTGATAAGCTGAATCAGAGGAATTCGTACTGAACAAGAATATGGTTTAGAAATTCATAGTACTGGCATACTTTCTGGTTTTTTTATACGTAACTGATAATTTTCTGTCTCTAAAGCAACAAATTCCTCAAATCTACACAGTGGAAGCTTCAGATAAAGATTTGCAAAAGTGGCACTTTGAATAGCAAAAAACTCATTAAGATGCTTTTCATCCACAGAAATCAACTGGCTCATATATGAAGTCCAGTCATGAAACACCAAGCTACTACTAATTCACTACAGGTGATTAGCCATACAGTAATGCTGAATTACTTGAGGCATTTATCAACGTTGGTTGCACATTTTAATCAAGAGGGACTATTTTTAAAATTACATTTCCCAGACAATAAAAAAGAATGAAAATGGCTCCAGGTGTAAGTATTTTTGAGGCAATTACATGTGCATTCAAGTTTGAGAAATACTAACTTAGATACTAACAGAGAGCCCTTGAATACAGGTTCGATTAAGTTTTGACGATTTCTAAGTCTGTTAGGTGCCTCTGGTGGTCAGAGAGTTTCTCTGATGCAGTCTACCACAACTGGCTCTAAAAATAAACAATTAAATATAGCTAAGTGACAAGAATCTTGAAAATAAAAGTCCACACCTAAATGTACCATTTCAAGTATAAATTTACTCAGACAACATATTGTATGAAAATAACAAACATTGATTATTGCTAACAAATTTTAAGTGCAAAGCAACCCCTTTCTATTAGCAATCTCTAAAGCAAACATTGTATTTTTTTAATTGTACTTGATTTTATTTCCAAATTATTTCACAGTTTTTTTAGTATAGTACCAAAATGCCAAAACAACCTTCTATTTTTCAAATATTATATAATAGTTATTTATATTTTTTATATTTTTGATAATGCACATATACATCTATTGTGTGTGCATATACACACACTCACACACACATACACACACACACGTATATATATATGAGAGAGAGAGCGAATGAGAATATTTTCTTTCAGTTGAGCTTGACTTTTGACTTTTCATTTTCCTTATGATGTATTTGGGAGAACAAGAGTTTTGGGGGTTTTTTTAATGAAATTTAAATTATCAAAGTTTCTTTTTATGGTGCGTACTTGTTTGTGTCTTATGCAAGAATTATCTGTCTAGCTCAAGTTCATGAATATTTTGTCCTCTTTCCTTCTAGAATTTTTTTATCTTATTTATATTCAGACCCATCAGCCATTTTACATTAAAGTTTGCATAGAATATGAGGTAGAGATCAATGTTTTGTTTTTCTTTCCTATATTTGATTTTTAGTTGGTCTTGCACCCTTTTATTCTGTTTTCCTTTAACTGAGGTAAAATATACTTACAATTTGCCGTATTTGTTTTTAAGTGTACAGTTCGGTGGTGATAAACGTTTTTGCATTTTTTCTTCTTCATTCTCCACTGCACCCTTTTTGAAGTGAAAATCCTTTCCCCAATGAATTATTTTAACTACTTTGTTGAAAACCAATTTACTATATTCACTTCCATTGATATTTGTGTTTATCTTCCTGTCCATATTACACTGATTATTGTACCTTTAAAACAAGTTGAAATTAGGAAATATCTATTCTTCAAATGTAGTTTTTTCACAACTGTTTTGATTATTTTAGATTCTTTGTAATTCTATATAATTTTTCAAATCAGCTTATTAATTTCTACAAAAAGAGCCTCCTGAAATTTGGTTGAGATTTAGTTGACTCTGTGAGTCATTTGGGGGGAAATTAGCATCTTAAAACTATTAAGTCCCTTCTGATTTATGAACATGGAGTATCTCTCCATTTGCTTAAGTCTTCCTTAAATTTATTCATCAATGTTTTGTAGTTTTCAATGTATATGTCTTATACATATTTTGTCAAATACACACCAAATTAGTTTGTATCTTTCATGTTACGTAACATAGTTTGGTTTGTTTGAAACCCTGAAGTCTCCTTTTGAAAATTTACCCCCTGTGTTGGAGATGGGGCCTAATGGGAGGTGTTTGGGTCATCAAGGTGGATTCCTCATGAATGGCTTGGTGTTGTCTTCACTGCAGTGCACGAGTTCTCACTCTATTAGTTCCCAAGAGTAAAGGTCGTGAAAAAGAGTGTGACATCTCCCACCTCTCTCTTTCTGCTCCCTCTCTTCTCATATGATCTCTGCACATGCCCAGGCCCCCCTTCACCTTCTACCATGAGTACAGGAGCCTGAGGATCTTAGCAGAAACCAAGCAGATGCCAGTGCTATGCTTCTTGCGCAGCCTGCAGAACCATGAGCCAAATAAACCTGTTTTCTTTAGAGATTACTCAGCCTCGGATATTCCTTTACAGTAACACAAACAAACAAAGACACTACCTTTTTCAATACCTTTTTTCTAAAATTGAAATTCGATAAAAAGCATTTGCATTGTTATTAATGGGAACTGCAAAAGCTTTGAGATTTTACCCTGATTTCAAGCTAACAAGTTAGCCTGCCACATTTTCATGGATATTGGCAGAGACATGAGGCTCTTGGATTAGAGATAAAATATTGTTTATTACAGTAATAGCAGTGGCCATAACAACATCATTACACTGGTTCCCTGAGCCTCAATTCTCACCTCCCATCTTCTCTTTCAGAGAAAGATGTTACTTTTGTCATTTTAGAATGTAAGGAAGTCTGTACCATGGAGAGACATTTTTATTTTCCAAGACTGCCTGATATACAAATATACTTGAAAAGACATTTTAGATTAAATTAGCAATTAATGACATTGAAGATATGTAGAAATAAGACACTCATGAATAATTGTCTCCCAACATATATGATCATGCAAATATTTACCAATGTCGGGTAAAATATGTTGTTGACATTATTTGCCCTTCTTTATGAATTATTAGAATTACTGTTCTATACAATGTGAAGGTACACAGCACCAAGGGCAATCCAAATCATCTCTTTTGTTCTACCAATTTCTCAAAATCATGTGATACCTTGCTTTACATTTGAAAAAATGACTTTTTTAGACAGCTTTAAAAAATACATTTTGCAAAAGTTTTTCTTTACCTTTGTGTTTTTCTATTGAGAGAAGACTCATATGCCTTTCTATGGGCTTCAACACGATAGAGTGAAGTGACAGAAAGATGCCAACAATAAGGGATTGTTGGAGTTTTACAAATAAAGGAAAAGGACATAAAAAATCACTGTATTTTTAAAGCTCTGAACTTTCCCCGTGAAGTCATACAAAACTGTGATTAATACCACTCATCCAAATTTGTTGGGGCACAAGAAGCTTACATCCACTCTTTCACTTTCATAACCATTTCTTACAGTTCGGGGGTATCTGATTACAAACTGGGCAATTTACCAAGGATGTCACTAGTACGAAACTTGTAGATATTCAAGTAACTTCTTTAGATAATGTGAAAGCAATTAACTGATTTCTTTCATGCCTGAGAATGTCTTTATGTTGCCCTCAAGCTTGATGAATATTCTGATAGTAATAGAATTTTCTGTTCTCTCTTTTGGATCCTTATTGATTAATTGGATTTTTTCTTTATATTGCCTTTAACTTTATATGTGTCTGTCTTGTTCTGTCGTCTGAAATATTTCTTGGACTTTGAACTCTTCTTTTATTTTTTTTTTGTAAATTTTGCTATAATGTTTTTGAATTCTAAGAATTCTTTTATGTTCTCTTTTTTAAAAATCATCAAATTTTATTCTATCTTGTGGATGTTTCTCTTGTTTCTCTCTGAGACAGGGTGTTAGGCTGAAGAGAAAGTTAAGAGCAAAAGAATCATTATCCCCATTTTCCAAATATGAGGAAGGCTATTTTAGGATAAAATTTGGTGTTTTACATGCGTAGGCAAGTAGAAGAGCTTGATTTTCACTCCGCCAAGACTCACAATATTTATAGATAGCATGGTAGTTTTCCTGAATTCATTTGTGCCTGGTGAAGAAACAGAAAAAGTTGCCAGTGTTGTTAACTAGAAAGCCAAAAAATATTCCTTGCTAGGCACAATGTGACTTTGCAGTCACTTACTATGGGGCAAACAGTTTAGACTATAAATCAGAAGGCAGTCATTCATGATGTTTCTATCAAAAATCCATAACCTGAATGTAATCATGTAGAAACATCAGACAAACCCAAACTGAGAGACATTTTATGAAATAAATGCTCTGTACTTTTCAAATATCAATGTCACAAAAGACAAGGATGGACTGAGGAGCTGCCCCATATTAAAGGAAGCTAAAACACTCAACAGTAAATGTGATCTCTGATTCTGAGCCAGATTTTTTCTTTTGTTATAAAGTACGTTTAAGGGACATTTGATGAAATTTTAATACAGCCATTATATTAAATAATAGTATTATATCAATCTTGATTTAATTATTTTATGGGTATGTGAGAAAATATCCTTATTTTAAGAAATACACACTAAAGCATTTTGGATAAAGGGGGCATAATGTATGTAACTTAAAGTAAAATAGTTCAAAAAAATTAATGATACTCACCTACACAGCCACAAAGGAAATGATAAAGCACATTGATAAAATATTAACATTTGGGGAATCTGAGTATAAATATATGAGGACTTTTATGCAATTTTGTGACTTTTCTGTAAGTCTGAAATTATTTCAAAACAAAAAGTCAAAGGGAATCTATTTAATGATTAGTGTCAGGAAAATCTATAAAAACTGTCAAAACCAAATGAGTAGAGGGGACCACACAAATTGACTGCATCAAGTGAGAACAGACAACAAATCCACCAACCACCGCTTCAGAAGGGAGTGGGTGAAAGAGACATGACCAAATGGGTGGGGCCACCCTCTTCACGTCCCGAAAAAGCCTAGAAAGAGCAGAAGATCCCACTAGTTAATAAGTGCATGCCTCCTTCTGTTGCCCTACAAATTCTCAGATTCTATCTTGGAAACTAGAAAGGAGAAAAGCTAACACTAGAACAGACTTAGCATGAACTTAAAGGTGATCGTTTTGAACTAAAAAGAGGCTATTGACATGACGAATTCTAAGTTATTATTACCAAGCAAAGGTTTTCCCTTCCCAGTGAGTGGGAAACATTTGAAGAATATTATCTCAGGTATACAAGGTAAAGAAGTCGCAGTTTCTCTACACATCAGAGTATGGTTTAAAATGTGTCATCCTACTATGCACATTAGAGGGTGTTTTTCTGGTGTTTTGTGTTTTTTTTGTTTTGTTTTGTTTTTTGCTTAAACAACAGACATTTGTTTTCTCCTAGTTTTGGAGGCTAGAAGATCAAGGCTTGTAGGCAGCCACTGTCTCGCTGTGCATTCACATGACTGAAATTAGAGCTTTTAAAATATTTTCTTCTGTTCCTGAGTAACAATTTTGTCTAGGGTCAATGTCTTGTTTACTTGGACTTTCAATTTTATGTTATTTGTATTCCTCAAATGCCAGATAGTTTTGACTAACTATCTGGCATTTAGAAACAAATTCATGGTGTAGTTCAAAAGGGTATAGAGTTGGAGTTACGTAGAACGACTAAGTCTACAGATCTAACATATAACATGAGGATTACTGTTAATTATATCACATAGTATACTAGTAATTTGTCAAGAGAGTTCATTTTAGATACTCTCTTACTACCAAAGAAAGATAACTGTATGAGATAACTGGTATGACAGTTTGCTTGACTACAGTAATCACTTCACTATGGATATGCATATTAAGATAAGCATATTAACACATCGTGCTATATACATTAAATTTTATAATAAAATTTTTTAAAATAATAAAACAAGTGCATTGATTTGCTCTTTTAGATAGCTTATGTGGGTCTTGCTTGATATGATGCAAATTTCTGGGAGGTCATATCTGAGCTTCGTAAATAGGAATCGGGGAATGTTGAGAGACAGACTTTGTGAGTGAATGATCAGGTAGCTAGTCATCAAGGTGCACAGTCTACAAATGCTAAAATGAGACGAGATTTACCCTGGGACAACAATAAAGGTACCAAAATCCTTCACCTTTTCCACATGAGTGGGACAAATTCTTGAGAGAAGAGCACCTTCTTTAATGTCTAAATGTCTGTTGCTTATTTTTTCCATGAGAGTAACATCAGGCTGCTTTCTGTTTTGTATTTTGATGCAAGGGAGAGAGTGACAATTTAATTTACAGACTCAATCAATCCCTCTTCCCATCCATACTTTATATGTCAACCCTTTACAATAACAACAACACTGAATTTGGATTGCCTTATTTTCCTGCTGCATACTCACTCTGGACTGAGACTTTTCTCTGTCCTTCTTTCCTGTTAATACTCTTTGTTTGTCTCTATTTTCTAGAAATGCATTAAAAGCCCTCATGTACTGATAGCCGTGGTTACTTTCATTTTTTTATTCTGCTACTATCATTTTGATGGTCTGGAATATTGATCCAAAAATGGACAAAATCTTTTAAATATATGTTCATGTTAAAATTATCCACATTTTGTCAAACATTTAAAATTACTTCAGATAAAGATCACATGTTTTTGCAGCTTGCTTTCCAGGTATCTACCTACAAATATTATCCCCAATACCTCTTCCTCTGCTGTAAGTGAGATCATGATACATAAGTCCAAATGTGCCAGGAAAAGTCTCAGTTTACACCTGTTGTCTCAGCTTAATTGTAAATCGCATTCCCTTTCACTTTCAAAGCTTCCCAGTTTGGATGATAAATTACCTGGTCACTTCACTTTACGGTACTTATAGTACTTTCCTCATCTCCCAAATTTCCCCACAAATTCCTATAACTCCTGTTGATACCACTCACCCTGAACAAGGGCAGGCATGAGAAACACCCTTTCATTTCCTGGTGGTCTTTTCATCTTTGTGGTCCCTGTTGACTAGAGACGTGTTTCATGGCCTCTACTTTGCATCAGACAGTGTTTTAGGTGTTTGGAATATAAAAATGAATAAGATTTATTTTTTAATTTATTTTGAAAGGGAGCTACAAATATAAGTTAAAAATAACTAACTAAATAAATATATTGGGATCAGTTCTGCAGCATAGTAGAAAGAAATGCATATTTCCTTGTGGAAATACAGAGGCAGAGAGTCCAACTCACCTTGTCAGGTGTGGCAGCTGGACCCTGAGTAGCACGTCAGTCATGTCCTGAATGTACATAGTGTTTCAGCAGATGGGAAGGCAAACAGGAGAAGGTAAAGCATTAAAGGAAGTATGTTCTTCAAGACTTACTATTAATCAATGTGGTATTGGTGAAAGATTAGACAAATAGATCAATGCACAGAAAAGAGAGCCCAGAAATAGACCCACATAAATATATTCAACTGATTTTTGACAAAGGAGCAAAGAGAGCAAAGGCAATACAATGCAGAAAGGGTACTGTTTTCAACAAATGATGCTGGAAAACTGGATATCCACATGCAAACAAAAGAATCTAGACACAAGTCTTACAACCTTCACAAAAGAACAGTGAGCACAAAGTCCTTAAAGAGACAATACAATTCATATGTTTGAAGAAAACAGAGAAGGCAAAATAACCAAGGTGAATGAAGTCATAGAGGTCACAGGATCGCATATGACACAGGGCCTTATAAAGACTTTGAAGTTGACTCTGGGTAAGAGAGGAGCATTTGGAGCAGAAAAATGATATGACCTGATTTAATACCAACAGGATACCTCTTGCTGTTGAATTGAAATTGACAGGAAGGAGGACAGGAGGTAGTGAGTGGGTAGAAGATGATGACAGGAAAGGAAACACCAATTAGTAAGTTCCTACAATAATCAAGTAGCAGGAGGATGGTGGCATGGGCCAGAAGAGATTAAAGTGCACATATTGAGAAATGATTAGAAGCTAGATGCATTTTGAAAATACCTCCAACATATTTGCTGATTTAATGTGGAGTATTAAAGGAAGAGAGGAGTTGAAGACAACTCCGAAGTGTTTGGCTGAGCAACTAAAGTAATTGAGCTCTCATTTATTGGGTTGGGAAAGTCAAAAAGAGGATAGAGTGATTTTTTGAGGGAAGGTTACATGTTAGGAGCTTATTCTCAGAGATGTTAAATTTGAGGTACCCACTGGACATCCAAAGGGGGATGCAAAATAAGCAGACTTGATAAGTCTGAAGTTTAGTGGAGCCTTTTGTGCTAGAGAAAAAAATTGAGAGTTACCAGCATTTAGATGGTATTTAAGCCGTATGTTTGGATGAAATCACCGAGAGAGCAAATATAAATAGTAAGGCAATTAAAGGCTAACGCTTCAGTTCTCCAGAGTTTAGGCATTGGGGAAATGAGGAAGAAATTGCAAAAGAGACTCATTTGGAGTACTTGAATGGTAATAGCAAAAATAGGTGGTTGACTACAGTCTTGGAAGCTGTATTATTCAGGGTTCTCTACAGAACCACAACCAGTAGGGTGTGTGTGTGTGTGTGTGTGTGTGTGTGTGTGTGAGAGAGAGAGAGAGAGAGAGAGGGAGTGAGAGAGAATTGAAATTGACTCACACAATTGTAGAGGCTGACAAGTAAAAATCTTCAGGGTAGGTTGGCAAGTTGTAGGCCCAGGGAAGAGTTGATGTTGCAGCTCAAGTTCAATGACAGTCTGGAGACAGAATTTCCTCTTCTTCAGAGACCTTCGTTGTTTTTGTTTTTGTTTCTTTTTCTCTCTCTTAAGGCCTTCAACTGATTGGATGAGGCCCACCTACACTATGGAAGATAATCGGTTTTACTCAAGGTCTAATGGTTTAAATGTTGGTCTCATCTAAACAATTTTTTTTTTTTACAGCAACATCCAGTGTGGTGTTCAACCAAATATCTGGGTTTCATGGCCTAGCCGAGTTGACACATAAACTTAACTACCAAAGAAGCCAGGTAAAGAGAGGATTTCAAAGATTAGAGAGAGATCAATTTTGTCAAATGCTGCAATAGATAAAATAAGATGAGAATTTGACCATAACCTGACCACAGGTATTAGCGAAACAATGCCACTAGAGATCACAGATGGTTTGGATGCTTGTGCCTAATTGGAGTGAATTCGAAGGAGAAAGGGAGGAGAGATATTGGATTCAGCAAGAATAAACTGTTCTTTCAAGGAGTTTGACTTTAAAGATAGGGAGATAAATGGCATGATAGCCTGACTGAGTGCCAACGTCAAAAGAAGGGGTTTTTCTTTAACGTAAAAGAAATAACAATATGTTTACTTGCTAATGAGAATGATATAGCAGGAGAGAGAAGGGAGAAATATAATATCTTCAATAGTTGGAAGGGGAGAGGTTCAATATAAATGTGAATGGCTCAAACTTACAGAGCAGTATAGACTGTTCATCAAAGTGGGAAGGAAGTTGGGGGTATGGTGTAGAGGCAGGTCGGAGTGATGGTGTGGTGGTAGGAGATTATGAATGTTCTCTTCTGCTTATTTATATTTTTCATGAAATAGGACAGGGACGGCTTCATGGGTGTTCAAATCATGCAATTACACAGAACCCCATGCTCAGAAAGGCCTCCTACTTATTTTAATTCACCGCTATCAATGTTATGAAATTCTTAACAATTTTATCTTTGAACTTGTTTTGCAAAATCTGATGAGACAAGGGCATGAGAGTGTGAACAGAGGAGATGTATTCACTGTACCTTGCCTCCTCATTCACATATAGCATTTGTGGTGCCCTTGAACACAGAATTCCAGTGGACCCACAATGCACTGGAGTTCAGCAAGACCCAAAGCAATGGCAAGGTGAGCGAATCTATGACTCCGAAAGCCCAAGAAACCACACTTTGGGTTTGTACAAACAAAAACTTCCTTCCAACTCAAAAAAAAAATCAATAATGTTCCAAGAAACACATATGATCAAGGAACCCTATTATATCTTTTCTTATTTATGTAACTTCCCCGTCTTAACTGATTATTTACAGTGAAAATGATGACACAAAAATTAGGGGAAAGACAGGGCAACCTACAGTTCCATTTCCTTTCAATCCTTTCTTACTCATCAGTAAGCTGAGGGTAGAGTTTAAGCAGAATGTGCACACATCAAGAAGTAACAAAGAAACAGTTGAGTTAGTTTTGTGCAGCATTGCTACTATTTTGGTAAGAACAAAATACATACGCATGTGTGTGCTACAAAATATGAATTGTGTGATTTTGGTTACTATGATATTTACACTTAAAACTAGCATTTCACAATATAAAAATGAATGGTAGAATCCATGCTAGTAACTTACATTTTGTATTTTTCTTTACTTAGAATAACATTAAGTACTAAATTTAAAAATGACATGATATTTTGAGACGGAGAGACTGTGAAAGGAAAAAGCTTTATATTTGAGTGCCTTTGGTGGTAATTTTTTCTGCTTTTTAAACAACATGCCCTGCATTTTCTTTCTGCACCTAGTCTTAAAAATTATATAGCCAGCCCCTAAAATAACAAGCAATGACCAGCTGAGAATGAGGATGAAGGAGGAGATTTCGGAAGCTTAAGAAAGGAGCAACTAAGAAGCAACATTTTAGTTGAATGGAAGCATGAACTGGAGTAGCAAAATAAAATATGATTGCCGGAAGCATTAAGGAACTGTTTGAGGTTAATGATCATGATTATAAAGAATGGCTATTCAGCATGATTTTATACTTTTCTCAGACATATTCCTTTGTGTGGCTGCAAGCAGAGGGCAAGGAGGCTGAGTATGTATGAAAGGGAAAACAATTATTGTAATAATTGACTATGGAATTTAATATGATTAAGGAGGAAAGTGAGTGTCTTAGGGGGCTAAAGAACATTGTCAAGTCATAGAATCAGATATGTCTGATTTTTGCAGGATCGTTGGATTTGGAGTACTAGAAGGAGTAAGCCAGAAAGAGAGGAAGTGGGAGGTATAATGCTCGAATTATGGAGGCAGATTATTGTAGTCATTGATTACAATAAGCACTGGGGTATAATCATAAGGATGTATGGCTCTGATACAGGATAGGAGATCAAGTTTCTGAGAGATTTGAATATTGGAAGCATTTTTATGGATAGTGAAATCTCAAAAAATTGACAGGAGTGATGTTGGACAGAATAACAGTGAACCCAGCCCTAATATCAAAGAAGGAGGGGTCGGGCATGGTGGCTCACGCCTATAATCCTAGCACTCTGGAAGGCTGGGGCAGGTGGATTGTTTGAGCTCAGTCAGGAGTTTGGGACCAGACCAAGCAACAGCAAGACTCTGTCTCTACTAAAAAAATAGAAAGAAATTAGCTGGACAACTAAAAATATATAGAAAAAATTAGCTGGGCGTGGTGGTACATGTCTGTAGACCCAGCTACTCTGGAGGCTGAGGCAGAAGGATCCTCTGAGCCCAGGAGTTTGAGGTTGGTGTGATGCCATGGCACTCTAGTCTGGGCAACAGAGTGAGACCCTGTCTCAAAAAAAAAAAAGAAGGAATAGTGACCCTTGGAAGTGGTATATGTCTGCTGCATGGCTGCAATAAGGAAAAGCGGTGGTATATGAGTGACATGAGAACATAAGATTCAAATTAGAAAGGAGGGAAAGAGAAATATCTCAAAGTAACAATAAGGAGCAAAGAGGAAACAAATTCACCTCTACAATGTGTGATAGGAGGCATGTAGATAAAAACCCATCAGCATTTGATAAGACCATGTAGAAACAGAGTCATGGTAGAAATCTGGGTTTTGTTTAGAGCAAAAATGTGGAAAGTTGTTTGCTGGAAAAGGTGGCGATATAAAGGTTTCTCTTGATGATTGATGTGGGATTTCAGAGTCCAATTAAAACATCTTAGAAGATGAGGAGGGAAGGGTGTTGAGATCAGAGAAGGTAATGTACAGAATCTAAAGGAATCAAATTTCTAAGGGACAAGAGATTATGTGAGAATAGAACTTCTAACAGTATGTAACCACACGAATTACAGAGACTTCAAATCCTACGGAGGAAAAGTTTCAATACTGATTATATCTGAAATGACAATTAGAGCATGTGTGAATTTATGAAGATCCGCTCATTGAGGGAAATGACACATAGTTTTGTAAAACAAGCATTAATAAAATGTGCGGGAGTAAAACAAGTTAAAATTTTGAGGGTGAAGCCACATTTTAAAGGAATATATAGAGAGAAATCTTTGGTGGACCTAGTCTGTGATAATAGAAAGAGATTGTGGTAAGAAAGAATTGATATTCAGTTCGGCAATTTACTAACTGTGGCCTTCAGCAAGACACTGGTATATTTTCAGCTTTAATTTTTACATCTTAAAAAAGTAATAATTGTCCCCAATATACTATTTCATAGAGTCTAATGAGATTATATAAAATATACTTATTTTATATTTATTTAGCTTGGCAGAGACATCATCAGATCTACTTTATAATAGTAACTCTTAAAGAAGGTGACTACTCTAGATCAGGCCAAAGAATAAGAGAATCTGTTCAGAAAGCAAAAAATTTTTAAAAACATTTAAAATCTATACTTTTAGCAATTTTGAAATATACAATGAATTATTATTTATTATAATCACTATTATGTGTAGTAGACCAGTAAAACTTATTCCTTCTGTCTAATTGAAACTTTACTCCCTTTGATCAATATCACCCGCTTCCTCATTCACTCCCCTCCCGCAGCCTCTGGTGACCATCATTCTACTCTCCACTACTATGAGTTCAACTGTTTTACATTCCACATATAAAGAGGGTTGTGCAGTATTTGTCTTTCTGTGTCTGGCTTATTTTATTTAGAAATATTCCGCAGGTTCAACCATGTTGTGACAAATGACAGAACTGACAGGATTTCCTCCTTTTTAAAGACTGAATAGTATTCAATTTTGCATATATACCACATTTTCTTTATCCATTCATCTGATAATGGACACATAGTTGGTTTCCATATCTTGAGCTATTGTGAATAATGCTGCATTGATAACGGGAATGCAGATTATCTCTTTGGCATGCTGATCTCAATTCCTTAGGATATATACCCAGAAGTGGGATTGCTGGGTCATATGGTAAATCTGCTTTTAGTTTAATGAGGAATCTCTATATTGTTTTTCATAATGAATGCATTAATTTACATTCCCAACAGTGTACAAGGATTCCTTTCTCTACATACTTTTGCCAACACTTGTTATCTCTTGTCTTTTTGATAATAGCCATTCTAACAGGTGTGAGGTGATATCTCATTGTGGTTTTAATTTGCATTTCCTTGATGATTAGCGATGATGACCATTTTTTAATATATTTATTGGTCATTTGTATGTATCATTTTAAGAAGTTTCTATTTAGATTTTTTGCCCATTTTTGGATTGCATTGTTTTCTTGCTATTGAGTTTAAAGGGTTTTTTTTTTTAACATATTTTGGATATTAGGTACATATTAGAGATATGGTTTGTCATTATTTTCTTCCAATTTGTAGGCTGTCTTTTCACTCTATTAATTGTTATCTTTGCTGTGCAAAAGCTTTTAAGTTTGATGCAATCCTATTTGTTTATTTTTGCTTTTGTTGCTTCTACTTTTGGAGTCACGTCCAAGAAATGTTTGCCGAGAGATCAATGTTGTGGAAAATTTTCCCTATGTTTACTTTAAGTAGTTTTAGAGGCTCAGGTCTTACATTTAAGTCTGTATCTCATTTTGAGTTGATTTTTGCATGTGGTATGACATAAGAGTCCAGTTTCATTCTTCTGCTTGTGAATATCTAGTTTTCTTCACAGTATTCAAGAAACTGTCATTTCTCTAATGTGTGTTCTTGGCACGTTTGTTGAAGATAAATTGACCAAAAACGTGTGGGTTTATTTCTGGACTCTCTATCCTGATCCATGGGTTGAAATGTCTGTTTTTATGTCAGTACCATGCTATTTTGATTACAATCATTTCATAATAGATTTTGAAGTCAGGTAGTGTGATGCCTCCAGCTTTGTTCTTTTTGCTCAAGATTGCTTTGACTCTATGCGGTCTTTTGAGGTTCCATATAAAGTTTAGAATTTTTTTCTATTTCTGTAAAAAATGATATTGAAGTGTTAATAGAGATTGCATTGAATCTGTAGATCACTTTGGGTAGTATGGAAATTTCAACAATATTAACTCTTCCAATCCATTAACACAAGATATCTTTCCATTTATTTGTATTATCTATAATTTCTTTCATCAATGTTTTGTAGTTTTCAGTATATGGATCTTTCACCTCCTTGGTTAAATTTACTTCTAGGTACTTTTTGTGTGTATATGTTCTTATAAATGGGATTGGTTTCTTATTTTTTTCTGATAGTTTGTTGTTAATGTAAATAAATGCTACTGATTTTTACATGTTGATTTGTACCCTGCTACTTTACTGAATTTGTTTATCAGTTCTAACAGTTTTTGGTGGAGTCTAGTGTTTTCTTCACATAAGATCCTGCCATCTGCAAACAGAGACAATTTTACTTCTTCCTTTCCTTTTTGGATGCCTTTTATTTATTTTTATTGTCTAATTGTTATGACTAGAACTTCCAGTACTATGTTGAATAGAAGTGGTGAGAGTGGACATCCTTGTTCCTGAACTTAGAGAAAAAACTTGCAGTTTTTGACTGTTGAGTATGATGTTAGTACACGGCCTTTATTGCATGGAGATATGTTCTTTCTATGCATAATTTCTTGAGAGTTTTTATCACAAAATAATGTTGAATTTTGTTAAACACTTTTCTGCTTCTATTGAAATGGTCATATAGTTTTTGTCCTTCATTCTGTTAATATGGTATGTCACATTTACTGATTTGCATATGTTGAATTATCCTTGCATCCCTAAAATAATACTATTATTGATCATGGTAAAATATCCTTTTAATATGGTGTGAATTTGGTTTGCTAGTATTTTGTTGAAGATTTTTACATCTATGTTTATCAAGATAATTGGCCTTTAATTTCCTTTTCTTGTAATGTCTCTGGCTTTAATAACAGGATAATGCTGGTCTTGTAATTTGGAAGTATTCCTTTTTATTTAATTTTTTGGAAGATTTTGAAAAGGATTGGTATTAGTTTTTCTTTAAATGTTTGGTAGAATTTCACTGTTAAGCCATCTGGTCCTGGGATTTTCTTTGATGGGAGATTTTTTTTAATTGTTCATTTAATCATTAAAAGTAGTTGCTCTGTGTAGAATATATCTTTTTTATTTAGTCTTGGTAGGTTGTATGTTTCTAAGAAGTCATCAATTTCTTTTTTTCTTTATTTCAGCAAAATATGGGGGTACAGATGTTTAGGTTATGTGTGTTGCCCTTGCCCCCCCTCCCCCCCTCAGTGCAAGTTTCAAATATGTCCATCCTATTGCGTGGTGCGCATTGCACTCTTTGTGTATGTATATACCCCTCCCCTCCTCCCTCCTCCCCCCTCCCCCCTGCCCAATATCCAATAGATTATATATATTCTTATATATGCACTTATGTGTTGATCCGTTAATACCAATTTGATGGTGAGTACATGTGGTGCTTGTTTTTCCATTCTTGGGATACCTCACTTAGTAGAATGTGTTCCAGCCCTTTCCAGGAGTATATAAGAGGTGCTGTATCACCATTTTCTTAAAGCTGAATAGTACTCCATGGTATACATATACCACAGTTTATTAATCCACTCATGTATTGATGGACAGTTGGGTTGTTTCCACATCTTTGCAATTGTGAATTGCACTGCTATGAATATTCGAGTGTAGGTGTCTTTTTCAAAGAGCGACTTTTGCTCTTTTGGGTAGATGCCCAGTAACGGGATTGCTGGGTCAAATGGTATTTCTACTTGTATCTCATTGAGGTATCTCCATATTGCTTTCCACAGAGGTTGCACTAATTTGCAGTCCCACCGGCAGTGTATGAGTGTTCCTACCTCTCCGCATCCACGCCAACATTTGTTGTTTTGGGTCTTTTTGATAAAGGCC
>CAUYSK010031170.1:0-24256 GCA_963575035.1 Avahi laniger
TCCAATGTCCATTATAGCACTCTGTATGACCATGTGTACTCATCATTTAGCTCCCACTTATAAGTGAGAACATACGGTATTTATTTTTCCATTCCTGAAATACTTCACTTATGATAATGGTCTCTAGTTCCATCCCATTTGTGGCAAAAGACATTATTTTGTTCTTTTTTATGGCTGAATAGTATTCCATTATATATATAACAAATTTTCTTTATCCACTCAGCAGTTGATGGGCACTTAGATTGATTCCATATCTTTGCAATTATGATTTGTGCTATAATAAACATATCAGTGCAGGTGTCTTTTTGATATAATGACTTCTTTTCTTTTGGGCAGACATCAAGTAGTAGGATTGCTAGATTGGATGGTAGATCTACTTTCAGGAATCTCCATATTGTTTTCCATAGAGGTTGCACTAGTTTATATTTCCACCAAAGTGTATGTGTTCCCTTTTCACCTCACCCAAGCCAACATATATTGTTTTTTGACTTTTTAATAATGGTCATTCTGACAGGTGTAAAGTGGTATCTCATTGTGGTTTTAATTTGCATTTCCCTGATTATTAATGACATTGAACATTTTTTATGTTTTTGTTTGGCCATTTGGCTATCTTCTTTTGAAAAATGTCTGTTCGTGTCTTCTGCCCACTTTTTAATGGAGTTGTTTTTTTCTGACTGATGTGTTTGAGTTCCTTATAGATTCTGAATATTAGTCCTTTGTCAGATACATAGTTCATGAATACTTTCTCCCATTCTGTAATAAGTGATTTATTTACTCTGTTGATTATTTCCTTTGCTATGTGGAAACTTTTTAGTTTAAGTCCCATTTATTTATTTTTGTTTTTATTGTACTTGCTTTTGTCTTAGTCATAAATTCTTTGCCTAAGCCAATGTCCAAAAGAGTTTTTCTTAAGTTTTCTTCTAGAATTTTTATGGTTTCAGATTTTACATTAAGTCTTTAATCCATCTTGAATTGATTTTTGTATATGATTAAACATAGGGATCCAATTTCGATCTTCTGCATGTGGTTATTCAATTTTCCCAGCCCCATTTATTGAATAGGGCATCCTTTCCCCAGTGTATGTTTTTGTCTACTTTGTTGAAGATCAGTTGGTTGTATGTGCATGGTTTTATTTCTGGATTCTCTATTTTTGTTCCATTGATCTTTGTGTCTACTTTTATACCAGTACCATGCTGTTTTGGTTACTATAGGCTTGTAGTATAATTTGAAGTCTGATAACGTGACACCTGCAGATCTGTTCTTTTTTGCTTAGGATGCTTTAGCTATTTGAGCTCCTTTCTCTGATGATCTCTTTGATATATGGGTATTTGATGAATATCCTGATTTCTCTCTGAAGAAGAGATAAATTTCAGCTGCTTAATCAGCCATCTTGAAAACTCCATAATCTCTCTCATTTAATTTTCAGAAAAATATCCATATTTAAGGATAAAAAACCCAGAGCTCAAACAGGTTGGGTTATTGTCCAAAGTGAAACTACAAAAATGAGTGATGGCATCAGTATTACACTCACAGCCATTTGACTCCAGTATCTATTCTTCTTTTTAATAAGAAATATATATATGTGACATGTTTATGCGGGAAAGGAAGACCAAATTTAAGACAGAAAATGACAAATTCAAAGGGAGAGAGGGGCTGTAGTCAGAATTTTCAGTATTTTCAAAATAAAGAAAAAATAGGGGTAGGAATTTCTAAGCACAGAGACCAAGAAAAAATTCCAAGTTGGGTTTCAGGGACAGTGAGGAAAGCTTATAAGGATTTATTTACTTGTTTGTTTGTTTGCAATTTAAGAGTTTTTCTACAACTGTTCCCTGGTTCTGAACATTTCCTGAAGGTCCCTGAGTCTCACCTCTTACTCTTTCCCTTCTCTAACTTCATCCTTCCATCTCCACTGACTTCTTTACATCATCATTTAAATATATTCATGTATCTTTCAACAACAAACATCTTCACCTCTGCCCTACAGCTGTCCTTCAACTACAGCTCTATTTCTTGCCTGCTTCTTTTCAAGCAAATTTCTTGAATTCATTGCTTTTACTTCCACCTATTCCATTCACTCCTCAGTTTGGTTTCCTGCTCTGCCAAAATCCATTATCAACAACATATCATTAAATCAAAGGAACATTTTCCCTCAGACTTCAACTTTGCTTGACTTTTCAGTGGAATTGGATACTTTCATTGTTCTTTGGTTTCCCTGACATCACTCTCTTCTGGTTTTCTTTCTACCTCTGTTCACACTTCATCAGCCTTTGCAGAGTCATTTTCTTCTACCTGAACTTCAGGTACTGGTGATCCTCAGGGTTCTTCCATGGGACCAATGCCTTTCCTACTCTACTCACTGTCTGAGGGTGTCTTTATCTATGCCCGTGGCTGTAATTACCAATCCTATGGAGTAACCTCAAAATCTCTAGCCTAGTTCTCCCTCAAGAGTTTCACAGCCTTATTTCCAGTTATCTACCAAATATATACTCATATCTCATAGAAACTGGAAACTAAGCATCTCTAAATCTGAACATATTATATTATTCCCCAAACCTGATATTTCTAGAAATTTCTACATCAGCGAATACTCCACTCAATTTTCCATTGTGCAAGGCAAACACCTGGAACTCAACTCTTGACTTGTTCCTTCCTTCACTCATTCCCCATTGCATCTAATCAACTACCAAATCAAGTTTACCTTTTAAGTATTACTCAAATCAAGTAACCTCCCTCCCTCCTCAACTTCTCTGCTCTTGCCACATTATTTCTCTCCTCATTACAATAGCAGCCAACCTTCACTGGCTTCTGCTTCCAGCCTGTAACCTTTAACCAATTCCCCATACTGTTCCTGGAGTTCCTCGTGTCACTCTTCTTCTAAAAATATTTTAATGGATTCATAGTATTTTTTAGAAGAATTTAAAACTCTAAAATATTTTATAAAACTCTGTATGATCTGATTTTTCCCTCTCTGTCTTACCTCACCTCCTGACACACTCTCTTCCCACTCCACACTCTAGGGACTGAATTTGCTATAATGCTATTTCCCTCCTCTACATCCCCTTTTCTTTTCCTCTGGCTGGCTGCTGTTCATTCTCCAGGCCTCAGCCCCAATATCATTCTTTTAGAAGGCATTCCCTAACCCTCAGGTTAGTTTAAGTTACACACTTCCATTGCACCTAGCGTTTTTCTTATCATGATATTCCCATGCATTATGGTAATTAATCACTGTATTGTCTTCCCGACTGGACTGGGAGCTCTATGGGCACAGGGCTTGTGAGAACATGTTCACTCCTATATTTGCAAAGTGTTGTGTGTGAAATCTATCATTTCTCAATAAATACTTGCTGAACAAATGAGCCCAAGCTTGAAAGTCACATAAAATCAGAAAATCATCAGGAAGCCTAAGGTGGCTGGACATAAAGCAGTACACTTCAATCCTACTGCTTTGATCCCATTGTTTGTTCTTTCTTCCACCAATGTCAAGGACAATGATTACATGGTACATATGTGACAGAAGCTCATAGAAGAAATTGATTAGTAATAGAATTTTTAAATTTTTATAAAAAGAGAGTTTAAAGGAAACTGTTCACCATTATATCATAGATATACTAAGAAATAAACATAGCTCATAGTCTCTTGTCCAATTCATAACAAATAATATTGAATCCAAAAAGATTTAATGGAGATAACATAAAATAAAAATATAAACAGACTAACCTATAAATTTTGCCATTATTGAAATATTTATAGAAAAATAAAACATCTTAAAATTTAAGAAGGCAAATATTGACCTCAGAAAATCAGATTTGGAAGAATTAATAACCATGAAAGGGAAGATTCTAAATGGAAGAACTTATATTTGATAAAAGTTAATTTGGATTTCATTTGGATTCATTCCTATAAAGGATTCATTCCTATAAAGGAATTTGGATTCATTTGGAATTTCATTTGGATTCACTCCTATAAAGGATCAAATAAAATCCATAAGAAAATTAATTGATCCTACTGAAAATAATTTTAATAAGACCAAAAAAAAGATAAGAATTCAAAACAGTTTGACTAATCTCTAGAGAGAATTGAACAATGAAATAAATTAACTTAATGGATTTTGATCTGGAATATAATAATTTAGAAAAAGTTTATCATTAAATATATATGTATATGTACACACATATTTTATTTATGTTATATATAATAATGTAATCATATATTATATATGTGTGTAATTAATTGTGTCAACATCCTTGGAGAAAAGAGCAAAATCAGCTAGGTGAAAACAATAGAATCACAAGTTTCTGTGACCCAAGTATTATCTATTATGGCCAATCTCACGACCTCACAGGAATGTCAAGCAAGAATCAGAGAATTGCTTGGTGAGCACAGAGTCTGAACAAGAAGACTTAATTCAGATTAAAGTATTACATAGCAATGGCCTAAGAAGGCTGATGTGTCCCTCTTCATAGCCAGGACTGGACAACCCAAATTCTTTGGTTTCATATTTTAAGCTTTCCCAAGGGTTTTTTTTTTTTTTTTGCCAGATTTAAAATACAAATTTTCACCACTTCTTAGTATGAACTTATAACTATCCACAAAATGGTTTTCTTATTTACTCACAAATAACATCATATGCAGTCCCATCTTTGTAATTTTGCTCCCTATCTGGAATTCTCTTCTCCTGTCTTCTTATGCATGTCTAATCAATGCTTTCTGCTTCATAAGGTCTACTCTGATCAACATGAAATTATATTTATCTTCCGCATCTTACTTTGAATTCCCAAAATAATTATAATGTTTACAAATACTTCCCTGCCATTTTCATTTGTTATGTTTTGAAGGAGTTGCACTTTATGAGTTGTCTTTCTCCTAACTAAATAATGAGTTTCTTTTTTTAGCAAAAATATGAACATTTTCATTTTTTTTTTCTTTTTCTCAAACAGATACTTTAGATCGCCTAAAGACCGGCCCTTCCGCAGGGGCTATACATCTTTATTTCTCTTTATTTTGGTACTAGGACCCAAGGTTTCACTTCTGACTATTTTAATGAGGTGTGAGTTGTTAGAAGCACTTCACTGGGTCTCCTCCACTTCTCTGCTTCCAACTGGGGCAGGGCCTGAAAGAAGCAAACTCACGTACAGTGGTTAGGACCTGACCCATTCATCTGACATATTGTATTACTTTATTTTATTTTTCTCATGGCTATATTACCATATTTACCTCGGGGTGCTAGGAAAGGTCTCTCATAAGCTATTTCTTAAGGGCTTAACTTAAGCCTACTTCTAAAAAGCTACCCTTATCCAGGGGAGAGCAATTGACAATACCCTATCTGACTTTAGATGGGTTTCTTGTATCAATTCCAGGATGTATATAATTTCTTTTCTAGGTATAAAGGCATTACTTACTTGTTACGTTACCTCTGCTACAAAGGAGAGTCCATTATCACTTTTGTGAAATGTCCAGGGCTCCATAGAGTGTGCTCCTGGGTCCTGTTATGTTTTTAACAGCAAAAAAGTTTTGATATATTAATAATAATATGTTCACTTCTCTATTAAATAACAAGAATTATCAGCACAAATCATAAACACAATTTCTAAGTAATAATGAATATAAATAATATCTAATAATATCTGGAATGACTATGACCTTATTTGAAAATGTCATTTCTATGACTAATGAAATGACAGATAGGGCTTAATTTTTTTCTCTACATTAATCATTGTAAAAGTTTAATTAGAAGTTAGTGAAAGTAAGTATGTACATTTGTCCTCATTCAATTACATAAACCTTATGAATTCTATTTATGAACCTTATATTAAGAGTCCCACTGAAATATTTTCCAATCTTAAAAATAAAGCACTATCTCAATTTTCAGGTATACTTTCTTTCTCAGTTTCTTGTTACATCAAAACGTCTTAAAAGAAATATTTACTCTGGGTCTACATCTCAACTACAATTGGAAATTCATCTCTGATTGTTCTATGACCTTGTTCTTCTTAAAGTTAGTAGCAGGCTGGGCACGGCGGCTCGCACCTGTAATTCTAGCACTCTGAAAGGCCAAGGTGGATGGACCGTTTGAGCTCTGGAATTCAAGACCAGCCTGAGCAAGAGCGAGACCCCGTCTCTCTAAAAATAAAAAGAAATTAGCTGGACAATTAAAAATATATAGAAAAAATTAGCCAGGCATGGTGGCGCATGCCTGTAGTCCCAGCTACTCGAGAGGCTGAGGCAGAAGGATTGTTTGAGCCCAGGAGTTTGAGGTTGCTGTGAGCTAGGCTGATGCCACGGCACTCAAGCCCAGGTGACAGAGTGAGACTCTGTCTCAAAAAAAAAAAAAAAAAAAGTTAGCAGTAAACTTCATATGTCAAACTCACTTGTCATTTCTCTGTCCTCACGTACTTCAAATTATCAGCAGCATTTTACCTAATTAACCATTCTGCACTGGAAAATATTTTCCCGGTAAGCCTTTCCTGATATCCCATTTTTTTACGTCTCCTCTTGGTGCATGGATGATTCACTCTCAAAGTAGTTTTATTGGTTTTCTGGCCTCCTATCACACACTGCCAGAGACCAATAGCATGTAAGCAGAGATTTGTGTATGTATTGTTACTTGTAACATGAGTAGCACTGAGTGGTAAAATTCTGGATATCAATAAATATTTATTATATAAAATGTCACTTTATGAATATGGATAGAAGCCTAATCGGTTAATCTGTAACACCATTGCTTTGTAAAATGAAATGCTGTAGTTTGAGAAATTATATACTTTAGACTACTAGTATTGAGTGTGATGAAACAACAAAGTTTAATGCAAAAAGGCTTTTTTAACCAGTATATGGTGCCCTAATTTCTCTCGGTAAAATGATTATATCCTTTAAAAAATTTTCAAGCACACTTTATGCCTTGAAGAGTGCTAGGGGTATGGTGGTTTCCCAATGTTTTGTCAAATTAATAAATAAACCAATAAGCAAGCACTGTCAGTGCCTGCTTCATGTTCTCGGATTGTGGAAACATGAGATCTGAAGTGATAATTTAAGGAAGAGAGAAGAGAGGGTTTGATATGATCTGTGTTACAACGCAATACTTTTTGCCTGAAATTTAACCATCAAGCCCATTATTTGTCTATATAATTTAAAAATGCTATTGGCATTTTTTAAAATTTTACCAAATTAATTTTAGCCCAATTAAATGCATTATTTTCAGTGCTTCTCAGGAGACATTTAATAACCTATGTTAATATTATGTTAAACAAATTTTGTTTTAATGACCTGGAGGAGAGAATGTGTGTAACCTTATTTGAAAGACCTTCATTGGCTTCAAGGGATGAATTAATACAGAGTAGACTATTAGCTCAATGTGACAAAATAATATTCTAAATATCACCTAAATGTGTCGGAAATAAATTGCCTTTAAAATTTATACTCACAAATAACTTTCCACATACTTAAAAAAATTGCTTTTGGTATTCTAATGTATTTCTAGAATGTCATGAGATGCAATTAAGTGCTTCTTCTTAATAACTTTGTTCATTGGACATCAGTGGGTAACTAGAGTACATTATAAAAACTATTTGCCATTGTCTATCAAATTAAGAAATTTAGCAAGTAAAACTCGAGACAAATATTGTTTGCTCCTGTCTTGCTCTATGTCTCATCAAATCATGCCTGAATATAGCTAGATTCCCTAGTATTTAACTATTATTGAATGCAGTAATGAAAGAAGCCATGGAGATACTTAATTATCCACACAGTAGGTGTCCAATGGAGAAGATTCTTTTTAACCTTTTCCTTTGTGATAAGATAATTACCGTCTGAAGCAATTGCTACTAATATAAATATTCACTGATTGCAAACTGTGGCCTAAAGGCTTCTCTGTGCCCCTGTGGGGGTGCCATTGCTCATTTCTAAACAAATAAGGGCTCATCAACCAAAGAACCATCAGTGTTTCCATATCCAGAAAATTTAAATAAAATTAGAAAATAATTTCCGGCAAAGCATTATGAATCCATTTTACTAAATCAAATATTCAGTAATGTTTCTTGCTTTTTATTTAAAATAGATCCAGATAATCATCCATGAGAATATGAATCCGTTTAGGATGATTACCCTGTTATATTTTCATAAATTATTTTGAAAATGTAATGCAAATTCTTTTCTCCAGACAGTATTTACAAGTATCTATATTGAATAAGGGAATGTTTCATTGCTCAGAGTAGTGGAATCAATTTGCATTTTCTTCATATACTAAATACTCAACAAAATACTGATGACAAATGCCAACAGATGGTACTTGTATGCTTCATCAATTCAGTGTTGAGAAATGGTAAAGATTTTGACCCTTAGAGATTCCCCAATCCTTTTGAATCAACAGAGATAAAATTTTTTCCAATTTGATTTTCATGCAGTACACTAACTAATATCCTGCTCGAATTCCTTGAACATTGGTAGTTCATGTATTTCTGGGTATGTATTCCTTTGAGAATCAGAATACATAATTAAAATTCCCCATTATTAATCCATATTGAATAACAAAATGTGTACTGCAATGAGTTTGAGTGGATTAGAAAGAATATTTTAAAAGAAGAATATTTTTTTTTTGTTCTCTGACTTCCTGGTATAGAATACATGTTCCAAAGAAATTATCATTTGTTTTATATTCATGAGTAAATCAGACTCAAAATTGAATGCCAGTGTAATTCTCTTGTGGGGATTAGGTAATAGGGACTAAATAAGGTATGAGTATATAACAATATTAAAATTTTCTGCCTCTCAAACCCTCCTGGTGTGCTTTCTGCAACTATTACTTCAAATTTAGCAAACTCATTATAATCTCAACATTTCCATATTCCTCCACTTACTGAATTTAAAATCTGGCCCTACTCTAAGGCACTCTTTTCCACTAAGTTATGAGAAAAGAAAGTTTTGATTCTTTTCTCACAATTTAATGTGGAAAGAGATTGGGTTACTGTCCTTGTTATCCACTACCTCTCTTTGCAAAATTATCCCTTCATTTTCCTGTACAAAATTCCAGCAAACAAACCAACAGCTCTGTCTTTGAGATCCATACCATCCATATATACTATTTTTTTCACCTCTCAGTAATGTTTACCTGGTGACCAGTCTAAATTATTTAAATTTAAAACTTTAGTTTTCCTCTCCAACCAGTACTTGGCATCTTCAAGAATGATTTTAGCATCATTAATCCAAGACTCTCAGGTGCTTGCCCAACTTATTTCTGATGATCTTCTCTTTCATTTCACCTCTACCATCCCTCTGTCTGGATAAACTATGGAATTTATCACCAGTATTCATAATTTCTCTATTACAAATTGAGTAATTCAAGTATTTTACTCCTTGACTGTTGTTCTTCCATTTAGACTACTTGTTTAACTACTCCTATTATGGCCAATGAGATTTAAGTAGAAATGATGTGGGCCATTTATTTACCAGTCAAAGACTTTAAGAGGAAGGTAGATTTTCTTAATGCTCTTATTTTCACCATTTCTGAAGCCTGAGTACAGATAATAATGAGAACTATTGGGGATAATGGAATTAAGACATGAAAAAAATGATGATCTCTGAGTCATCACATAGGGGAGATTCACTCACCAAGGATCCTACATTTTACAATACAAGAAAAGTGAGAAATATACTTTTATTGTGTTTAAAATGTATATTTTTGTGTCAGATTTCCTGGTTCTCATCTACCTAATTAGTACAATAATATTTTGTCCTTATTATATTTAACATTAGCTTGCTGATCAACAATGCTCCTAATTTCCATTGTCTTTTAATATTAAACACCAATGATATTGCTTGTAGCTCACTTTCTACTTCTCTTTGCAGGCTCTTTCACAATGCTATTAAATATTTGTATTTTTCAAGGCTCAAGTGAAGAACTACTCTCTTCTTAATCTGTTTTATGTCCCTTGGTGACCTCATTTAATTACCACCTCTATGTAAAATTAGTCTGACACAGTTTCCAGACATATATCCAACTCATTACTTCAAATCTTTACTGTAATTTTTCAAGGTCATCTCATGTCCAAAATCACTATGTGAATATTGAAATATTGATCAATGTCCACTCCTCACGTTATTCTCAAATATTGAGATTTTTAAATGAACCAAAAATATTGCTGTCTTTAATGAAAAATTGTATATTATCTAGCCTATCCTTTCATGATTTCTGGAAATTCTTTTGAAATTATGTCACATTTCATTGTCTTTGAGCTATTGACAACTCTCTAAGAAGTAGGTGACTGATGGCAATCAACATTATTTTTAACAATTGAGTTACAAATACATTTTGTCTAGTAGAGATTCAATTGATTTCTCTCCCTTACTGTAAAATAAGCCACTTTTACATCTATTGAATAAATTCATAACAGCATCCCTGATTGCCTATATATTTGGCATGCTTTTTTAAACTACAGGCAATTGTATCTTTTTACATGTTCTCTTAGTAAGTAAATGAAATTAACCAGCTTGTAAAGTTTTGACATGTATTTCTCTTAAATTTGTATGAAAGTACTGATTATACCTTAAATATTATTTTTAATAAAAGTTACAATTATCCATTAGATTGTACAAAATAGAAATCATACTACTTAGCCACAAAAACAATGGTGATCTAGCACTTCTTGTATTATTCTGGATAGAGCTGGAACTCATTCTACTAAGTCAAGTATCACAAGAATGGAAAAACAAGCACCACATGTACTCACCATCAAATTGGTATTAACTGATCAACACTTATGTGCACATAGAGTAGTAACATTCACTGGGTGTCAGGCAGGTGGGAGGGGGGAGGAAGGGATGGGTATATTCACACCTAATGGGTGCAGTGTGCACTGTCTAGAAGATGGAGCTTGTAGCTCTGACTTGGGTGGGGCAAAGGCTATATATGTAACCTAAACATTTGTATTTCCATAATATTCTGAAATAAAAAAAGTCTCGACTGCATTTCTCACCTATATCACCAATTCTAAACAAAATCCTGTCGTTTTTACTTCTTAAATACTTCTATTATTTCACTGTTATTTACTCCTCATTGTCATTATCTTAGTCAAATTTATCATCATCTTTCCAGAGGACTATTGCAACAAACATCACACATCCATGTTCGCACTTCTCTAAATTGTTCTACACACTACATACAGAAAATCATTTTAAAATCCATTAATATATGTTTATTTTAAAAGTTCAAAAGGCTATTAGAATAAAGCATAACTATTTAAAGTTTTGCATGTTTTCTATCCCACCTATCTATGATATTTCATCTCTTACTATGCCTCACACACTTTCTCACATTTGTCTTACTTTACCTACTATTTTGTCATAACGATTCAAGTCAAACCTTTGAAAAATACAGTTTCTGATGCTTGCAATGACTTTTCCACAAAAGTCTTCACCAACTGGTCATTTCCTACTCACCATATAATATATCTTCAGAAATTTTAAATAAGGCTTCCAATCATGTGTATTTTAATTTCTTTTTTAAAATCAAAAACACTCTCTATAGCTGGTCAAAATTTCCAATTATTATATAGATATATAAATACATAAATTTGTGTGTAACTCTTTTTACTTAGGCAATAAGTTCTCACTTCTGCTAAGTCATAGGAAGTATATCTTCTTTCCATTTTAAGTAATTTTTTGGTTTTAGAATTAATAATTTCACATTATCACTTGTAGTCACTTCAAGCTTTCAATTCATTAAGTCCAAAAGTATGCTTCCCTTTTCTTTTCCCTTTCCTTTCTCTGTGTGGGTAAGTTCTGAAATAGAAAGAGGGGAGGAAAAAAAGAAATTATTTTCTATCCTAGAATGTGAATAATATCCACTGACCTTATATAGCTCTTCTTAACTCACCTTGGACAATTATTATTTCCCAACAACCGAAGGGGAGGTTGCTGGTCCAGCTATAATCTTTAGTCACAATGATCAAGCACTGCTCACCTTTCTTGCTCTAATCCCTGTGTTATCTTGTTCTCTGCCAAATACCTTAGCATTTTTATGTCCCTTTTCTTTTCTTGTTTTCTCTCTCTTTTTTTTTTTAACTGGCCAATATTGACCAGATGTCCCTTTTCTTTCCTGATATGAGTTGTAAGTTATGAAATATGTTACTATCGTACTTTCTCTGAATCTTGAGAGCCAAATGACCGTCCTTTGCTCAAGGATTTCCAAAAGCATCTGGGGTTTCTTTAATATTCTCCCTACCATATATACACACCTGCATACAAGTACATATACATGCAACACACACACACACACACACACACAGCTAGGTTTGGAGACATAAAAAGGGGACAGATACAGGATACGGAGGCTTTTTCTTAGCCACTACTCTATAAATTCTAATTATGTTTCTATCAATATTCCATGGTTTCCTCGTGTTTTCTTGATATGTACCTTAAAGTTCTAAAGGCAGTTAAAGCAAACTGTCTTTGACAGTTTTATTTAATACTTAAGAGACTGGATATTTTCAGCTGAGTAATCACATTTGTACTTATCTCTGCTTGAATGAATATAAGGTTTTATTGTGTGGATCTGTCACTTAGAATCTGTTAAGTCTGAATTTTCAAATATATATATATATATATATATATACACACTTCATCTGAAATTTTCAATTTAGTATCTTCATTTTCCTATAGATTAGGTACTCAGCTACATCAACATAACTGACATATGATGGTTATCCACTATTGCAATCTTTCATAATTATTTGACTTTGAAGAAACACATTCAAATTCTGGCTTACAGAATTTGGCTTATCCAATTACATGTGTAAAATTCCAACTGTGTTGGTCACTAAAAATATATCAATTAAATAAGAATGAGAGTGTATGCATGTATATGTACTTATACTTCATTCTGAATAGAAAATATTTGTTTTATTTCTTAAATTTTAACTATATAAATAGCTTTAGAATCACTAAAAAAAATGTTATTTTGAGTAAAATTAAAAGATTTTTCTTAAGATAAATGTAAAAATAAAATTGGTAGCTCTGTATAAAATCTTACTGGAATTAAAATTTTCTCATTCTATTGAATACTTTATTTTTTTATTTTTATTTTTTTATTTTAGATCAACTGTCAGATGACAAATTGCATACTTTAATATCAGGGAATAATTATAAGAATCATAAATGAAAAATCATGCATTGAAAATAATATTTTTATTCTTGGAAAATTATTACTAGATTTTCATTGCACTCCAAATATTCTATTTTGTTTCATTTAAACCTTTGTTCAGAATGCTATGGAGAAAATTTAGCAATCTAATAAAGTATATCTGTTATGGACGGAATTGTGTTTTCCCCAAAATCCAAATGTTAAAATCCTAACCCCCAATGTTACTATATTTGGAGATAGGGCTATTAAGGAGATAATCAAGGTTAAAGGCAGTCATAAGAATGGGACTCTAGTCCAGCAGAAGTGGTGTCTTCATAAGAAGTCAAGACATGAGGAATTCACGTGCACTCTTTTGTGAGGACACAAAAGAAGGCCATGTTTAAGCCAGGAAGAGAGGCCTCACCAGAAACCAACCCTACCAGAATCTTGATCTTAGATATCTATCCTTGAACTGTAAGAAAATAAATTTCTATTGCTGGAGCCATCTAGTCTGTGGTATTTTTGTTATAGAACCCCAAGTAGATTAATGCAACAACACTGTATAAAAAGGTCTAGAAAGAGAACACTAAGTTAAGTAAAATATGAAAAAATTTAGTCTTTAAAATTCTGATAATAAATAGTCTTGCCCCAACTTAGCCCCAGAAATTTTGGAGTCTAAAATGGCAAACAAAATAGTAGCAATATTATTAAATAGAGAAAGAATAAGAACTTGCTCTCATTATCTAATCTATGTTATATTTTTACTAGCGAGAGGAAATTGGTGAATTTCTGCTTAATTTAATTTCATTGAGTAAAGATATTTTTAGTAGTTAGTTTAATTTATTTGACATATGTCCAAATTGGAATGTAAAACTCAATTTTCATGTCTATAACTGTAAAAACAAACAAAAAATAAGTGAAAACAAAATAAAAGCCAAAACAAAATCTCTGCTACTAGATGACTGAATTCAACATAGCAGAGAGGTCTTGTAAAAGCAGAACGTAATCACTCACTTTTGAGGTGGCCCTGACACTTACTTGACATAACTGGTTGTGCTGCAGCTCAGAAGTCTTAGCTAAAATGGAATTTAGTTTTCTTATTCAAAGTGACTAAAGTCATTGCTCTTTTCCATCAATTGCACATGTATTCATAGAAAAAAAACCAGAGTGCCATCTCAGAACCTAGCTCTTCTTTTACCTCATATTTTTCTCCTCTTAATTTACCTTAAAACAACTTTTTTCTTGTTATCACAATATTGATTCCACATATAGGTCATGTTCATGATAAAATTGAACAACTTAACTAATTTGGTCTGTTCCCTTCTTGAGTTTAATGTACAAACACAATATCTGCAATCTGTCCTGTATAAACTAGTCCCGAACATCATGGATAAATAAGGATATTAATATTATAATTTATGAACATAAGATAGAAGAAAAGATGGTGGATCCTATGGGCAATGCAGGAAGAAAACACAGTTTTACTAGAATGCCCTATGGTTAACAAAAGACATGATGTCAACAATCTCTCTTATTTGAAATCAACTGATTACGGAGTTTAATCAAATATGCAAAAGACTCTTCACAGCAATACCTAAATTAGTGTCTGATTAAATAACTGGCCACTATAGCAGAATCAAATTGACACAACAAAAGATCTGCACACTTCCAGTGTATTATGGTTAACCAAACAGATAAACTAATGGTCTCATGGTCTTCTTTGCAGCTGAGAAGTAATTCATTTCCAATCAGAATCAAAACTTTCAAAAATTGATTATTTCCAGATTCGTTACCACTTATCTGGCTCTTGATCTAACAGATGACTAAGATTCTTTGTTTTATTGGGACAGGCATTCAACCAACGGATGGCAGTGGCAGAAGAAGAACTCAAAGCTACAGAAGGAGCACAAATATAACTGCTGTTGCCATTTTGTTTATACAGATGAACTCCATCTCTATGTTTCTACCTTCCATGGCAAAAGCCACTGACCTTTGGATTCACTCAGGTATAAACGGTACAAAATCAGTACAACGTGACTAGGAATGACCCAATTCTCAAAGGATTATCTGAGGATATGAACTACGCACTTAAAGACTGAGCAATGGTGTCCCACAACCTTGGATACCCTATTATACAGACATCTTCAATATGATCTAGGCAAACAAAGTCATGGTGTCCAATGTAATGCCCAAGAATAAAGAGGAAGTCATACAGTTTATATATCTACCAGCTAAAACTTGAGGAAAAGTCACAAGTACAAATACTCTTGACCCAAAGAGTGGTGTATTATTAAGATAATATTTGAGGTTGCATTGAAGAGGTAATTTTAACTTCAGCTTAAATCAGCTAAGGTAATAATTTATTCTGGAAGCCAAATATTATCTCATGTTGAGTAATATGTGAAATATGCTGACAGCTATTTGTCCCATTATTGGATAACTTAGCAAGCATAATATCACATAGCAGTTCCAGCATTAAAAAAAAAAAAAATTCCACCAATATCCATAATCTCATGCTGATGCCTAAAGCTACTAGTTTAGTTTTATATTCTAGGATAAGGAGAATTGCAGACAGCAGGTCATCCATTAATTTTAATGACATTATTTTATTGCAAAAGTTCTCAAATTTTCTCAGTTTACAACATTCTTAGTATTTCAGTAATTTTTTTTCACTATGCCTCTAGGCCAAAAGAAATGCCTCATAGTCCTGTTTATTAAGGAGTTAGGTCCAGATTACTTAAAATATAGATATGCTTTAACAACTTAGTAGTTGTTTGAAAAAAATAATATGCATGAATTTAAAGAAAAAATATTGTTAAATAACTAATTGCATACATTGGTGGGAATGGGCACTGTTAGGAGTCAGATTGAACACTAAACCCTCATTTCTCATTCCACATACACATTCATATAGTCCTTGCTTTTTGTCACAATTGTTGAAAACCAAGTTTCACAAAGATATGTTGACACTGGGAAAAAAAAAAAACATAGCACTAACATGGAAACTGAACTACCTCGAGCAAATATTTCATGTGTTTTTCTACAGATGTTGAGCATTTCGATGTTCCCTTTGAATGTTTAAAATATCATACTGTGTCCCTGTGAGTTTGCTGAAGTACCCCAGGGTATACACACACAGACCCGAAGCCCTATTAAGCTGTCACTTCCTGTTTATGACTTTAATTTCCTGTGATCTTATCAGCCAATTTGGAAACTATATATCTTACGTTTCCAAAGTTTAGAACCCCTCTATTAAGTGAAGATACTCTATTCTTACTAGGTATGTATATAAACTCTTCTCCTACAATCATAATCTCTTCACAAAAACTCTTAAATTTGGGGGATAAAAATCCACTCCACTAACATGCAGTCATGAGTACCATGCATTCATGACTACCATTTTTTAATTGCTCACATTACAGCTTATTTTCCAGTGTGTAATTATCTGTAGATCTGTAGGTTATTTAAATTAACCTTATAATATTTCTGTTATAAACTAAGGATAACTGACAGTCATTTTTACAGAAAAATGTTTATACGCAGAGATCAAGTATGCTCATCTAACTGACACCTAAAAAACTTTTGCGAGTCTTTTAACCATGGACAATTTTTCATTTATTTCAATATACATCTATTGAATACCTAGTAAATATAAGAGAATTGCATAGCCATTGTTATGAAATGGCAGGAAACAAGTTTTTCCCTGAAGATTATAAAACTTAATACAAATTCAAACATAGACATAAATAAAATCAGAATGTTAAATGTTTGAAAGAATTTTTATAAGCAGTGTGAAACAGAATGTTACTCACAAGTCAATGAACCTCAGCACTTCAACAATCTTAGAATCTAAGTGGTCTACTTTCTTCCTGAAACTTTCAAGGTTGAAATCATATGTCAATTTTTACTTCAAGCTTCTCTAAGAGAAATTCTCCTAACACTTATTATAATAAGTAATTCTCATAGAACTTGAATTTATAAGGAGTTTGATGAATGGTTACTAAATTCACCTGTATCTTCAACCCTGCCTTACAATCTTAAAATGGATCACTAAATAACGACCTGCACTACAGTTCTCTTGATGGCCTTGGACCGGCCCAGTTCACCCCCTTTTCTCGCTTGGAGTTCTTAAGAGTAACTATAGAATGTGAGGGAAATGTAACATCTGAGACAGGGAGGGACTGGCAGGGAATAGCCCAGACTACCTCCCCCACAGGGAGGGAGTAAACAGGATGTCCTTCAGTGCTTTAGCCCAGGCCAGAGTTTTTTTGTATCCTCAGCAAATAAAACCCTGGGGGCAGTGGGGACAGGCTGCTTTCCAGGGCCCTCAGCAGAGGTGCAAGTGGGGCATGCATAGTTGAGACTTCAGCCACCCTGGGGCAGCTTTCCTGAGCTTTGCGCAACCAGCTTGCAATGATTTCTATGCTTCTGTTCATCCTTGCTGCCTATCTGTAAGTAATAAACTCACCTCATGTAACCTGTGTGTGGGTGTTACAACTAACTAGACTCAAGCAAGTGGCTCACCAGTGCTCAGTAAACCTGCTTCACATTGCTATTCTCCTTATTATAAGTAATCATGCCAATTTCTAACCACATTACCAAGCAACCAATCCCAGCATCTCTCTCATTCATATAATATGACTTGAGTTCCCACTGAATGGATAAAATTTATACCATTGTGCAATAATCCTCTAGTATCTTTTACCATGTTAATAATATTTGTATCTTAGTTCATCCCCTGAATGGGTCCTTTACCTCTGCCGTAATCAATTTTAGACATTTGGAATGTGACTACTGTGGTAGAAAGCAGTAAACTCATAAGAATTAAGTTTCCATAACCAGAACATCTTGGCCTTAAATTCTAGACTTCTAATTACTTAGTTTAAGATTTCCTTTGGAAATTAATTGACATTTCCACCTTCAAAATAAAATCATCATAATAATATTTATCTCATAGGTTTTTTGAGGCTATTAAAGGAAATATAATAAGTTCCGCAATGTACAACCTGCATTACATATTTCTTTCGGATTTCCACAGGCGCGTGTGTACATTAGAAAGAAGATTTCCATTTTGTATTTTCAGCCATTCTCAGCCATAAGTCTTCTAATCTTACAGAGCACACATGTACACATGCACATCTTTTCTCAAATTTAGGCTCCCTCTACCAACAATTCTGTTACTTTACTGTCAATCTTCTAAACCATGGAGCCTACAGAAGGTGTTTCTAAATCTCTAGGTACTCAGTTAAATTAAACATAGCCTCTGCCTTCCTGTGCCTTGCCCGTAAGTTGTATCTGGTAAGGTCAATAAAGACTTGTCAATTTTCAAATTGAGAGATTGAGAGGGTGTTTTTATTTTGTTTCTAATGTTTTTTAGCCCAGATCTTGAATATTGTGATTCTGGCATTTGCCAATCTTTTCAACGTTTTCCTTTTCTTGTCTTGTAAAGTAGGAAAAAAATCTTTCTTCAAAATTTTCTTCCCGTAGTTCTAATTGGCTTTTCAATGGGAGACATAGATAAAATTATACCACTTGTATTTGAGCTCCTATTCTCCCCTTCTTACTACAAAATTAAAGTATGTTGTCCACATTTCTTGTGATTGGCTACTTATTTCCATTTTCTGCAATGAATGTTGAGCAGAAGTTACATGTACCAATTTCACCCCTGGTTTATAAAACTTCTCATACATGCTTCTCCCATACTCTTTCACTTCCAGTTGGCTGGATATAGAAAAGGACAGAATCAAAAGATGGAAAAAAAACCAGGGTTTTCAAGAAGTCTATGGAGGAAAGCATACCTGAAAACTTTGCTCAGCCAGTATGGTTGAATAAATAAGAAATGAATTTATCTTATGTTAAGCAACTTACAATTAAAGTATAGAACCTAGCCTGCCTTTACTAAAGCATGATAAACCTCCTAGGTGCTCCGCATCTGCTACCTTTCCATCTTCCACTTGGCTATGGCTACATTACATTTCTAACATTGTCATAACTCATAAATTTCAAATTTCAGACAACTCATTTATAGTTTCTGGAAAGCATCAAGCTTTGTTTTGCCTTAGCACATTTCAAGATGATTTTTTTAATGTTTCAGTTTTTTTTTTTTCCTGGTACATTTGTTGTTGATTTTCAGTTTAAAACTCTTCTAGTTTGAAAACATACTTTGTAGCAGTTTTGTGGTTTTACATTTGTTAAGGTTTGATTTATGGCTCAGAATATAATCTGTATTGGTGAAATTCCATGCACATTTGAGAATAATGTGTATTCTGTTCTTGTTGAGTGGGCTGTACTAAAATATTATTTAGGTTAAACTGGCTGATAGTTTTGTTTGGGTCGTCTTTACTGAATTTCTGACTGTTTGTTCTATCAATTACCAAGACAGCTAGGTTGAAGTCCCCATTGTAACTGTACATTTGTCTATAAGATCTATTAGTAATTACTTCAAGTATTGCCACAAACTCCCTTGTTAAGTACATAAAATTATGCTTCTTACATTTTCATTGAGAATTGACACCTTTACATTATTCAATGTTAACCTTTATCCCTGATATTCCTCCTTGTTCTGAAGTCTTTTTCTGAAGTACATACAGCTACTCCAGCTTTTGTTTGCTTAGTGTTTGAATTGTACATTTTTCTCCATTCAATTACTTTAACTTACCTCTTTATTTTTAAAGTGAATTTCTTGTACACAGCATAGTCTAATTTTTCTATACAGTTTTGCAATCTGTGTTATTAAATGGATTATTTAGAACACTCCCATTTAAAGTGATTATTAACGTGTTTAGATCAAATTTCACAAAGTTGTTTACTATGTTCTCTTTGCAGGATTTGTTCTTTGTGTCTATTTTTCTCATTTTCTGTTTCCTATATCATTTTATGTCTGATATCTATTATTTCTACCACTCTGAGAGAAGAAAGGCAAGTATATATTTGCAGTTTTTCTTTACCCACTGTCTTTATTATTCGTGGTTCTCTTCATTTGTTCTTGTACATTACGGTTACCATCTGCCATCATTTTCTTAGACCAATACAGTTTTGCTAATCTCCACCTCCGTGGTGTATTACTGGCACACATGTGACATTACTGTATGTCACAGGCCCAACATTACATTATATACATATTGTTTTATATAATTACTTTTCAAATCAGTTAAGAGAAGGCAGGTAAAGAAATACACAATTTATACTATCATTTGTAATTATATAATTACTTTACCAGGCTAATTGCTTTTTTGTATGAATTCAAATTACACTCCAGAGTTACTTGCTTTCAGGCTAAAGAAATTCCATTAGTGTCTATTTTAAGGCAGGTATGCTAGCGACACGTTTCTCTGGGTTTTATGTGTTTTTTGTTTGTTTTTATCTTGGAATACTTTTATCTTGCCTGCATTTTTAAGAGATAGCTGTGTCAAATATAACATTTTTGATAGGCAGTGTTTTTATTTTTTGTGTTAGGTAGATAGTGAGGATTTCTGGCTCTTCTTTGGACAAGGGTTCCCTGTTTTGGTGCTGTTTCAAGCAATTGCTCCACCATGGAAGAAATATAAGGGCAGATACTCAATTTTGGTGTTGCTCCACCCTTAATCCTATTCAAGCAACTGCTACACCTGGGGAAGGAGGGAATGCTTTATCAAACAAGGAATTCCCCACCCCAGGCATAATAGGATTTAGAAAGTGACCTAGAATAACCTAAGAGTAATTAATATACCATTAACTTGAATCTGCATTGTGGTTCACCGCCAATCCCCCCAGGTGAGCTTTCTTAGAGGGAGCTAGTGCAGACAGATGGACTTTTGAGGACACCTGTTGATCATTTGCTAACATCCTACACCTGCCAAGAGCCCGCCTCCAGACCGGGCTACTAAAAGGAAGCAATCCCAGAAGTCAGTAAGTAGGTGAGTGGGTCAGTCAGTGGGTGAGTCAATCTGTCTCCCTCCACTCTCGGAAACAGAGCCATTTTATTCTGCAATAAAGAGCTGCTCTTGTGAAACTGTTCCCTGCCTGAGGTAACTCAGTCATATTGGCCTTGCTGGTAATTTTTCTAAGAAAGGTGTCAGAAGAAGAGGATAATAGTCTGGACTTGATGCTTTGGCATGTCTGGTCATTCTTTGGCCAAGAGCACTCCAAGAATGGACAGAAGACTCCCACCCTGACATCTTTGGTGCCAAACCCTGGGATTCTCACATTTGTATTTTGTTTTTTTCCTTTGAGCTCTTTGAATGTGTTTTGCCACTCCCTTCAGGCCTCAGTCTTTCCTGCCGAGAAGTCAATTATTCTTCTTTTTTCTTTTTTAGTTATTATTCTTATTTAAGTTTTTAAGTCATTTTTTTCTCTTGCTGCTTTTAAGATTTTCTCCTCATATTTGGTTTTCAGCATTTTTGCTTTTATTTGTTGGTTTATGGATCTCTTTGTGTTCAACTTACTTAAAATGTGTTGAGCTTCCTGAATGTGAAGGTTAATGTTTTTAAAAAAACTTGGGAAGTTTTTACCCCAAACGATTTCTTAGAATATTTTTTCTCCTTTCTCACCTCTCCTTCTGGTACTCCCATCATGCATATGCTGGTGTGACTAACGATGTTTCACATTTTGCTGAATCTCTGTTCATTTTTATTTATTCTTTTTCTCAGTCTTTTTTTTTGAATGGCATAATCTCTATGGATCTATTTCTATGTTGACTAATTCTTATTTCTGCCAGTTCCAATCTATTGTTTAGTCATTCTAATAAACTTATTTCAGTAATTTGGCTTTCCATCTCCAGGATTCAAATCCAGGATTCCCTTTGGTCTTTATAATTTATATCCCTTTATTGATATTCTTTATATGATGCAATGTTATTCTCATACTTTCTTTTAATTATTTAATCACTTTAGTTCTCCAAACATAATTTTTATGGCTACTTTGAAGTATTTTTCTACTAAATCTGACATCTCTTAGCTCCCACAGTCAGTTCACGTTGTCTGCTTATTTTTTTCCAGTGTATTAGTCATATTTTCCTGTTCATTACATATCTTGTAATTTTTCTTGTTGGAAACTAGACTTTCTTTAAAAAAATATATTGTAGAACTCTAATACTTGTCCAGTCACTTCATGGCTTATCGTTTTTATTTGATTTATTTTTTAAAATACTGACTGGATTATTTTAGTAAAGTCTATTCCCCAGTGTGACAGTGTTAAACCTCTGCTGTTGCTCCTCAGAGAGGCATGACTTTGGTTATGCCCATAGCTGCTCAAGGGAAACAGTGGTTTTGTCAGTTTTCAGTCTGAAATGTTGGTTTTTGACAAGCTCACGGCTGAAGAATGACCAGATGCACCAAAGTAAGGCAAGCACAAAAAGGAGGTTTATTGGGGAGAGAAAGACAGGATTACAGAGCAAGAGCAAGAAATAGATTGACAGAGTGAGATACATATGCCACAGATGACAATCAGACCCATTGTCGCAGGAAATGGAGAGCAAAAGGAAGAGTGCAAAAAAAAAAAAGGCCTGGTTATGATCTGTGTCTTATTTTACAGTGCCTGGTTTGAGACCTCCCCATGGTTCAAACATCACCATGGAATCTCTTTGACTGGACAGTTGGGAGATATATGACCTGAGTCTTACAGGTCATGCAGATCCTGCATGAGCCTCTCTGAAAGTAGTACCCACTTTTGTCCCTAGGAGACCCAGAATCCTTTGCTAACTACCTAACAGTTTTGGCAGAGCTCTTTTACTTTCTTTTCATGATGACACACACAATTTCCATTAATTGCTGGCTATTTTTTCTACTATTTTCAACAATTCCCTGAAGATATAAATTCCTCTACAGCCTAATACAATCAAAAAGAGCTACTTTGTAGGGTAGTTTCTGAGGTTAGTATCTGATGTAAGTTCTGACCTCAGACAGCTGTCACTTTTTCCAGCTGAGTCCAGCAAAGTTGCTGACTATAGTTGAGACAGTGTCTTCAGTAATCTACCAGTCTTCTTCCAACTGTTGTTTATTGCATCCATCACTTCTTGTGAGAGCTCCCTTAGATTGAACTTTTCCACACTCTGTTGCAAATTAAATCAGTTTTGGGGAGAAGAGATTAGAAGCTATCTGTTTAATGGCCTGCTCCTTCCCCCCAGGCAGAATCTCTGAATATACGTTCTGGAGCTGGAAATATGAACTATTTCACAAACTTTATTCATAGATGTCTTTAAAATTACAATAACTTAATTTTTAGAGGGTACCCATATTCTAATATATACCTATTAAATAATAATAGTAACACTATATTTTATAAATTATATTTTAAGTTTTGAAGACAAGAGAGTCATAATTTCACACCAACTAGAGAACACTATACACCGTATCATTCCATTAGAGTGTTGCGTAAGTTGTGTTACATTTTTAGCCACATTCAAAACAGGTTTTTTTCTTTTTTTTTTTACAGTTACATAACTAGTGCAAATGAAAAGGCTTATAAGAGAAAAATTTTAATATGTAATCCTTGTACTTCACATACTTTTCTAGTGGGAGTAAAATATGGTGCAACTTCTTTGGAGAAATGTTAGGCAGTTTCTTATAACTGAATATACAGTTTCTTTGTAAAAGAGTAATTCCAGTTCTCAATATTTAAATAAATAAGCTAAAACGTTTGTCTAGAAAATATTTTAAAAGCCTAAGTATTGTACAAGCACATGCAAAAAGTCTTATTCTTAAGAGTGAAAAGCTGGAAACATTACAAATATAAATTAGTAAAGGAAATGAATAAACAAACGGTGGTAGAGTCATTTAGATCACCTTTACTCACCTTTACTCAGCAATGCTACTTTGTAGTAAAGGTGCAAACTACTGATACATACAACTCTGGCTAAATCTCCAAAAGACATTATGCTGAGTGAAGGTGCCAGACAAAGACATACACACTATATAATTCCATTTACTTGACATCCAAAAGAGGCAAAAATAATTTGTGGGGATAGAAAACAGTTGTCTCTAGGAGTGGAGTAAGGAATGTCCAAAAAGATGCATGAAGAAAATGTTCAAGATGATGAAAATATTCTATGTCTTGTTTTGGGTAACTGTTACATGGAGGTATGCCATTGTCAAAATTCATCAAAATAACAAACTTAATATTTATATACTTATTGCATGTAAATTACACTTCAATTAAAAATAGAATCCT
>CAUYSK010031171.1:0-11108 GCA_963575035.1 Avahi laniger
CATTTCAGCCAATGATGGATCACATATGTGATGGTGGTCTCATAAGATTGTAATACTGTATTTTTACTGTACCTTTTGCCTGTTTAGAGATGTTTAGATTCACAGATAGTTACCGTTGTGTTGCAACTGCATACAGTGTTCGGTACAGTAATATGCTGTATAGGTTTGTAGCCTAGGAACGACAGACAGGCTATTCCATATAGCCCAGGTATGTAATAAGTAGGCTGTACCATCTCGGTTTGTGTACATATACTCTATGATGCTTGTACAACAACAAAATCGCTTAGCAACACATTTCTCAAGATGTTTCCTTGTCGGTAAGCAACGTATGTATTTTTTTCTTACTGCTGTTCACAAGGACAAAATGTTTGAAATCTATTGTTTTAGGTAATATTTGGGTGTCGAGTTTTCATTTGCACTGTGGAATCAATCATGTCGCATACCTCCTGCTTAACGTATTGGATACTTCCGCTGCTCCACTTTACTCTGCGCCCACCTCGAAGTTCAGTTGCAGCCGCTGGGCAGTTCTGGCAGCTCTTACACTCACTCTGCACTGATAATCTCTTTTCTGATCCATGTCTTTTTCTTTTACCCTAGAGTTTCTCCAAAGCTGCAGAACCCACTGGGGTGTTAGTGCAGCTGGAAGTGAGAGGGAGTTAATTTCCTTGGGGCATTAAACAATACAGGACAGAGCCAGTGGTTATATGTTCTCGATTGCCTTACCCTAGACAGACAATTTAAGAGGTATTCTCTATGCTTCTTAGGAGGAACCGCCAGCAGAATCAAGTCCACATTGCTCAAAGGGGCATGACCTTGAAAATGTACCCTTACATTGCCCTTTCCTTTCTCCATCTCACTTTTCACTCTCACTTCTGACCTTGACATCTCCTTCTAAATAAACTACCTACACCCAAGATCTCAGACACTCGAGAACTCACACCACGGTATCAGGTAAACATCTAGCACTAAATATATTATCAATACAACATAGCAAAATATTGAATATTTTCATAAGCTATGACAAAGTTGAAATTTTAAATTCTTATGCAGTAAAGAAATTAGCAATTAGAAAATACAGTACCAAGTCAAATTGCATAAAAATACAGAATGACACTATTATAAATGAAATGATTTATTCAGCCTATAAACGGTTGCCAAATAAGAATGAAATATTTGATTTATACCAATTACTTCACAACCAAGGCATTTTTCCAGTATAGAGGTTTTAGCACCATAATGAATGTAAAAAGAAAATTCTATATTTTATCTTCAATTAAGTTCTTAATCAGAAATGCAGTTTCCTTTTTTCCTATATATATTTCTTTCTTTTCTCTTGGGAAATCTTTTCAAGGTGTCCCTGGATTATGAGAATAGAAACTCACTTGATGGATCTTACTTGTCAATCAAATTGACAGCTATAAAATAAAATCAGTCATTCTGCTAAAGTATAAGTTTTGAGGATGAATTTTTAGCTAGAAATTTAATCGCATGAGTGCTTTTTAAATGAAAAGATGATGCCTGGTTAATTCTCTCTATGTGCCATTGCATATTAATGTACACGTCTCCTTTTCAAGGATACTGTCCTAATGGGATAATGTCACCGTATGAAATATATGAATATAAATATGTGAAATATATGAAATATAAACTATTGCTACAGATTGTACCTTTCTACTTTTCACTACAAAGGTTGATGATGACAATTCTAATAACTAGTTAATGAAAGAAATATCTAATTATTCAACCTTTGGTAACTTTAGTGAATTCTGCAAGTAGTCCTCTATATTCCACACACTAAAATATACACATATCAAAAGGAAGAATCTTCCCTACTTCTAGAGTCCTGTCAGCTAAGGCAGTAAAGGATGCATGGAAGAATTGAAAATGATCAGTTTCATTAAATCCAGCTTATCAAGACTCTCTTCTGAAGTTTTATTCTCCTCTGGTTATTGTCATTCATTGAAACATTAGGCTACATCACATTCTCTATTCTCTTAGGGATCCCCTTCCTGGGACTTGACACAGGAGCTGATTTTCAATGTGTCTGGGTACTGATATGAATAGCACTAGATTACATCCCAGAGTCCTGGGCTATAGTTATTAATAGACCACGTGTAGACACTTGTAAGTATTTTCTGATTGATTTTTAAAAATAAACTTCCACATTTTTATTTAAAAATATAAAGTCAATATTACATGCTACCATAAATGGTTTATTTATGGAATTAAATATAGAACAAATTTCAGTTTCCTATATCTATTTAGTACCTGGCATCAAGTACATAGTAGTGCCTTCATAAATACTCTAGATGGAAAAGCAAAGTATGAAAAAAATGAATAAAGAATGAATAAGTGTATATTAGGATATAATTTACCATATTCTATTGCAGAATTTTGTAATATTCTACATTAGTGTACCAGTTTAATTTAATTCACAAATATTAATAGATTGCTTCCACTATGATATATAAAGATGAATAAGACATGGTCCCAGACCTAAATGTTCTTTTAGTCCAGTATATAAAACACAGGAATTTACACATACAATTTATTTACAAGTTATGATATGGTACCCTTCAACAATAAATAGTGACAAAATAATGAATTTCCTAAAGAAGAAGCAAATAATTGCTATTCAAAAGAATGTGAGCATTGAGGATGACTTCACAGGATTTGAGCTGGCCAAGAAAGATAAATAGAACAGGAAAACAAACAAAATACAAATATTAAAAATGAACCAAAACAATAACAGCATAGCTAAGGGAAAATTGGTAAACATAAAGAGGCAGCGATGTACAGAATGGCAATAATCTGGTATGTTTAATGCTATAATGTTATGGTGGGAAAATATTTATTTAATAGGATACAGGTTTAAAAAACTAGTTTGACGACAGGTAAAAGTACTGATTAGGATTTCGTTATTCCATAAGTAACAGAACAGGGAGTCAACAGAGTGGCTTTGTTGTTGTTATTGTTTCATCATAAACAAAGAAGCAGAGTATGGCATTATTAATGACAGAAGCTTTCAAAGAAAATGACAATTTTGTATTAATAAAAAAGAAAAATTTGTTGGCATTCGGAGCAAGTTGAAGAGGAGAGATGAAAGAAGTAAAGCAGAAGACACTTGAAGAAAGGATGATGTTGGGGAGGGGTGTGGAAGAAAACTTGAGAGTGTTTGTATTAATGTCTTCTATCATTTTATTTAATTAGAAAAAATGGGACTGTTGAGGGTAAAGGTAGCAAGGTTAAGAGACAAACTTAAAGACAGTGAAAAATATTTGCAATGGTCACAGATAGGGCATAGTATAACAAAACAAGATCCCTGCAGATTTAGGGCCCAGCTGTGTTCAAAAGGTATGCATTCTTAATGTTACTTAATTACCATGATTATGTAATTTTCTTCAATCATGTGCATCAATTACACAGCAAGAATTTCCTACCTAGGTAGCCCATTATGATGACAGAGAAAAAAGAATAAAATTAGAGTGCTGGCAGAAGCAATGTTAAGATAGGAGATAATGGGATCCCGGCTAGACGAGAAGGTATTATTGGTTGAATTGTGTCCTGCCCACTCAAATTCATATGTTGAAGTCCTAATCCCCAGTATATCAGACTGTAACGTTATTTGAAAATACGGTTATTGCAGATGTAGTTAGTTAAATTAATATGAGATCATACCGGAGTAAGGTGGATCCCTAATCCAACATTACTGGTATCCTTATAAAAAGGAGAAACTATGACACAGAGACATATATGCACGCAGGGAGAATGCCAGGTACAGACTGGAGTTATGCTGCCACAAACCAAGGAAGTACCAGATTCTCGGAGAGAGACTGAAACAGATCTTTCCCTAGTGTCTTCAGAGAGAACATGGTGGAGCCAACCTTGATCTCAGACCTCTAGCCTCCAGAACCACGAGACAGCACATTTGCGTTGTTCTACACCACCCAATTTGTAGTACTTTTTATGGCAGCCATAGCAAACTAATACAGAGGCAACCATAACCAAATGGACTGAAAATCTAAGAATGGATAAAGGCTTGTACATCACAGTGATCAGTGAGAATGGTAGAAGAGGAAATGGCAGAAGAACAAGAAGTAGGGATTAGGGAAGGATATTTGGAGTGGAGATTCTAGAATTGGAACAGTTCTAAGCTTTGATGAGTCTGAAGGCACAGCTGTGTGTGGATTTCTGAAGTGCGCTGTGCTTCAAGGAATGATAACAACATGTTAACACAGAACTATCATTTATGTGAGCATAAATGTTTATAATGGTCAAAATTTTCCTTAGAATAGCTTTTTAATATATGAATAGTACTTATAACATGATATGGGGACAAATTGTGTAAAATAATTTTATTCTAATTTCTTTAACATATTTGAAGATGATAAGAAATAGAAGAAATGATGAAAAATATTCATACCTAAAGATGCATTACTAATTTCAAATCTCTACTATTTTCAAAAATGATTATTTTGTGTGAGATGAAACAGAAGAGGCATGAGGATTGGAAAGGTACTCATTTATTTTTTCCCCTTTTACAAGCTAACAAATTACTAGCCTGGCATATCAGTAGAAAGTGCTGAAGGTTAAAAGGAGAGGAAATCTATTTGTCAACTTTGGCCAAACTCTACGTGAATAATTACCACTTATTCATAATGAGAGGCTCTTGCAGAAGGAAGATAGGAATTGGAGGAAAAATTAATAGTTTTTAAAACAGTGAAAATGAAACAGTAAAAATGGTAATACTTTGATAATAGAGGAATAACACTCAAGAGGTCAAGATAACTGGACCTTCTGACACAGACTTGTGCAGTGTTTTCCATCTATTTTATATAATAACCTCAAAAACACCCCTTCCAAATGATATTTCTTCAATCATGATGAACAGTTGGTGGGGAAAAAAAAACTACAAAATTATTTCTCCCTCTTCTGGCTGGCTTTATCATCTTCAATAACGTCCTTGGTAAATTTCAAATGTTAAGATCTCATTGCTAACTAGTTACATAACTTAAGTATAGTGAAATACTTTTTTTGATATCTGTTTTATCACATTTGGAATGAAAGAGCTGTCCTCCAAATTTTTCAACTTTGAAATCTTACAATTTCCAAATGTTAGTTATTCATAACAGAATTTCCTAAATTGATACATAATTATTCTTTTTAAAATTACCTCTGGTCCAGTTCTGGCTAAACCAAACTATAACAAAAGAATGAAGGGTATCTTAGTCCCAGTTCAGTAAAGCAAAAAAGCTGAATTTACAACATAGTTGCTTGCTTTTCAGACAGCAGCAGCAAATTAGAAAATATCTGGAGTCTTTAGGCAAATACATTTGGCTCTATAATCTGGCATAAATTGGCTATTCAAACAATGCCATAGAGCTGGATAAAAATATGTTTGCCTGAGATAATTTTTCAAATCAAAATATCAATCTACTTGAACGCACTAATGACTTTTCAATTTTTCCCCAATCGTAGGAATTAGTAATTTTGGAGCAAGTATTTGGAGGCATAAACAGCCCTTGAAGCATCAACCTTAAAAGGGAAGCTTTGCCATGATTGTTTATGACTGACGTTATCCTCAGACTTCTAATGATAGACCGTACATTTTTAAAATATGGTATGACTCTTGCTTCCCGAGGCATGTCTTTTTAACCATAAGAAGAACATTTTCACAAAGTAGAGTTAAAAAGAAAAGAAAAATTATAGACAATAATGTTTGGCAATAGCCTGATATGATAGCATAGCTAAATGGTAAAGTGATTTTAACATAGCACAGTATGCTCCACTGCATAGAGTATAGACATCACACTATATCATAACCTCATAATACGCATCTTCAGTACTGGTGTAATGAGGCAGTTCCACTTTATTTCATTATACTTTTGATAGCAAAATTACTAATTTCTGTCTTGAGTGCTAGGGGCGAAATATGAGCCTGGATTAAAGCTTAGTATTTCTCAAAGGGACATGATTCTGAATATGCAATTTTAGAAAAAAGAACATGAGAAAACAAAATAAGAGAAAAGAAATGGAGAGTACTATAAATTTATGCAAGCACCAAAAGTCAATTTTATTTATTTGTACACCATGTAAATGACATGACAAAAAAAATGCCAATATAGAAGAATATTGACCTGTGCAGCAAAGGATCAGAGAGAAGAAACTATAAACATACAAACAAAGATATAACAGCTACCACTGTCACAACAACTAAATGAAACTCTCTACTTTCTCCTACCAGTTGGTAAAATTTAATTCAATTTATTGAGCATGCATGTCTAGCACATGATATAGCTCCTGTTAGTTCCTCAAACAATTCTTTTGGCTAATAAAATAGTTACAGTTTGAGACATTTGGACCCCACCAAAGGAGTACAAAGATTTAATGCAGACATTTACCAATGCTGAAGAATTATCATGAAGAAATTACTTTCAGTACTAAATGACATTAAATCAATTTAATTCCTCAATCTATTTTCTAAGTACTGCAGTTAAACTGATTCTAATATTTTATGTTTACAGTTGTGTTCCTCTGAAAGTATTTCAATTGGCACCAAGTCTTTCCCATTGAAATTTTACAGCGATGATTTGTGACTCATTAAGCAATAGTTTGCTCATATTTATTTCTGCCAGTATAGTTTTCTTTTATGGACATTATTTCTATCAACTCTAATTATGCTGGCCAAATGTTTACAACATGATTTTGTCAAAAACATTTGATGCTCCTACCAATTTTTAGGCGATAAAAATTTTTACCTTCTGCAATTGTAGGCATTGTCTCCTGATTATTCTTTCTGAATCAAATACATAAGTAGAAGCTTGTGCTTACTTCATTTAAAAATTATAATTATGAGTTATTTTAATTACAGAAAACTATAAAGAGGGAAAGAAAAATGATCCATGATGGTACCACTCATATAATATTCTATTGATCCTGAAAATGAATACATAAATAAAAATAAGTCATGAACACATGTGAAAAATGTAAATAAATATGAAACTATAAGGGTAAAAATAGAAAAAGCTCTTTCCCCTAAATTAACTAGTATCAACAGTATTATGTGCATTATTCATGACAACATGATTTTTTTGGTAAGTAGTTCTTAGGCAATCCATGGAAAAATGACAGCCACTTTCATGACACTGAGAGAGAAAGAGCCTGCGGGGTCCTGACGGTACAGAGTAGTGAGAGACAGGTGAAACAAACCCAGCAAGAAAGGCAAACACAGAATAGGAGGCAGAGAACGACACGCAGCTCTATGGAAACACTTGATTGAGGTAGAAGAAATATAACTCATATTTTCTTTCTTCCATAACTGTACCTATTCATATAAGCAAGATGCCAAGCACTATTGAAATGACTATTGCCTATTTGGCATAGTTTTTAGATAAACTAATTAATTAAAGCAAACAAGTTGAATGGAATCCTGGAGTCTGAAAATCTGGGCGACTGATTGAATTTTTGACTGAATGGATTTAAGTGACCAGATGTTTTGGTATTGTGTAGACAGAGTTTTGACTGGAGAGCCAAGAAAAAGGCAGATTAGTATTTGGCACCCACGCAGTTCAGTCTGCAACTCAAACATACAGTTTTGCACATGAGACAAATCCAGGAAATGCTTGCTGGCTGACTGATCAAACCATCTGACTACATTTTTCACTTTCAACCAGTGCTTTTAGTTATTGTAAATAAAAAGGTAATCTTAGATAACTTAACATCCAAAAGGATCAGTTGATACTATCCGGAAAATAATATGTCCAAAAGAGTAAATATGTGTTTTGGGTTTCTTTTATGGTTTTAAATCTCTGTTTTCCTGATTTGGGATTATTACATTGCCACCAAAAGGAGACCGTATCTTCTATTTCTCATAAGAAGCTAATATTACAGAAGTTTATCTTTCAATATTATTTCCAACTTAATGATTTGTTGAGAGATTTTGAAAATCTACAGAACTACCAATTTTTGACTCCTCATGTTAAATGCAGACATAATTATTTTTATTATTTCGACATATCTATGTACAGTTACAGTCAATAGAGTTCGCCTCAAATTAGAATGCCTTCAAGACATTGTACTGCTATTATATCTTGGTACTTTTTTCTTAAGGAACAGGGAAAAATAATTATTTTTTTAAGGAAGATTAAAGTTATTAGCTTAGTCATAAGATTAGAAATCATATATTCTAATTATATTGTGGGAGGCAGTATAGGGTAATGATTAAGAGCATAGACCGGTGTATGAAAACCAGTAGCATTCCTATTCACCAGTAACAGTCAAGCTGAGTTTCAAATCAAATATTCAATACCATTCACAATAGCCACAAGGAAAAATAAAATACCTAGCAATATATTAAACCAAGGAGGTGAAATATCTTTACAAAGCGAACTATGAAACAATGAGGAAAGAAATTTCAGATAACACAAACAATTGGAAAAACATATCATGCTAATACATCGGTAGAAACAACATTGTTAAAATGTTCATACTACCCAGATCGTGAAGTGATTGCAGAATCTTCAGTGCACAGTTTTGTAACCCATAATAAGCAGTGATATTAAAGATTATAACTTCTTTAGGAGTATTTACCCTCATAGTGATAATATTATCAAATTTTATAAAATATTTAAAACATGTCTCCACTAAAGAATATATTTCTTTTCTGAAAATGTGAAAGTCAAAAGATTGCTACACAAAGTAAAACTGAACAATTCCATACTTTACACGTAGTTTCATGAAAATCAATTTAGCTTCTATCCCCATTACCTGGTTTTGTTTCTCCTTTCACTAACTTATTATTACTATTTTTTCTTGTAACATAAATATGCAAATATCTTCAGAAAAGAACTACTTGGAAAATCTGGTTGACAAATATCATAATACTCTTCAGTAAGAGTAGCATTTTGAGAAATGTATGACTAATAATCTTCTTTTTCATAGTCTGAAAATATGATTAAAATCTGTGATTACATGAAATTAAAATCTTTCATGATTACAGATCAAAGGTGAAATAACCTAGCAATGGAATTTTATCTCATTGACATACACATGTAATATTGTATATTAAAGCATTATGCTGATATAGAGAGATTATAAGGCATTAATGATGCTCTGTCTATTAAAGCTTAGCACTACAGAATCATGCGGAATAGTAATCCTATGATTAAAATACTGTGTTCAATCAATAAAAATAATTGAGCCAAATATGACACAATCTTTAAATTCAATGAATACCCTATGAAATAAAGTAACTATAATACTTTTAAATATGTTGCTTCTTTATTACAATCCACAACAAAAAATAAACAAGGGGAAAATACACTGAAAAAAACTGTAACAGAGTAACATGACTAATAGATGCCACCACCCAATCTGGCCAATGATTGCAGTTTTCCAAATAAAGGTACAATAACACTCATTTTTTACTCACACAAATGAATCTATTTCTCTTTCTTTTTTGCTTTCATTGCTTTGTTTTTGATTTTGTTTTTTGAGATGGGGTCTCATCGTATTGCCCTGGCTCATATTGAACTCCTAGGCTCAAGGGATCCTTCCATCCCTCAGCTCCCCAAGCAGTTGGAACTATAGCCTGTGCCAACACTGCTGTATGGAATCTCTCTTTCTTTCTAATTTAAAAAATAATAATTTTGGATAGAACACCTCTAAAATAGATCACTTCCATTCTTTTAAAGAGGAAATCTAATATAAATTTAAATTTTTTGAAACTAAAGCTACAAAAAGTCTAACTTGATAGTGGAATACTCAAGGCCAAAGGAAAAGTTGATAATATAAATTTTATTTAATATGATTTTATTTAATGTCTATAGAATACACTGATTAGGAGCTTTGGTTAATTATCATTTTGTCTTTTCTTCATTTACGAAATGAAAATAATAGCAATACTTTCCTCATAGAATTATTGTGAAACGCAACATATATAACATAATAGCAGATTACATAATTTGAATAACCTTGTGCAGGTCAGCTAACAGGGCAATGAAAAATTATTGTACCAAGATCTGGAAAAAGATGAACCTGAGGAGAGGTACACACTAAATTTGGGGGTGCCCTTCCTCTGTGGGCATCTGCTAACTCCAGAAGAGGTGACTGAGAGGTTGAGAAATTGGGCACTACTTTTGACAGCCTTGCAGGACTAGGGGAATAAAAATTGGAGTCCAAGAATTCCCAAGGGCAAGGCCTTAGGAAACCCTCCCTACTTTGAGATGAGACTCTGACAGGTAATAACACAGGTATAAGGGTAATACCAAAAACACAGGGGTGAACAAGTAGACTGGTTCTCACAGAGACCAAAATCCACTTTTAAATCACCTGGCTCCTAACTGCTATAGCCCCTAACGCCTTGCTAGAAGCACACTGAAGTTGCTCTTTAGGAGGATAACACAATCTTAGGTTTTAAATTATTTCTATAATATTTTATATACAATTTCCAGCACTCAAACAAAAAATTAGTAATTAGGCAGACAACATACAAGCAATATGACTAGCAATTTAGTGAAAGAATGGATAATGTAACAGATTGCAGGGGCTCTAGAGAATGGGATTATCAAGCAAAGAATTTACAATCATAATGGATGATGAATTCAAGAAATAAAAACAATACGAAAAATGCTGTCAATAAATGAAAATTTAAAATACTATAAACTGCTATAATCAACATTATGCATTAAGTACATGGGATTACCAAAGACTTCTACAAGCAACGGAGGGAAGTATGAATGAATCAGAAGATAGATGTGAAGACAGTATATAGAATGAAGTTCTGATAATTAAAAGGAAGCAAACTACTGAAGAGAATCTGTTATAACTTTACTTGTAAACACTCAGTGAACAAATACTTTAAATGTACTGATTTTTAAAAACATAAATATATTTCTAGTTCCAAATAAATTGGTACACAGAATAGATCTATTAGATACGGCGGTCCCCAACCTTTCTGGCACTGGGATCGGTTTCATGGAAGACAATTTTTCCACGGGTAAGGGAGTGCAGTGTGGGGGTTGGGGGGAGGGTGGTGGGAGCTCAGGCAGTGATGAGCGGTCGAGGGGCCTGGGGGTTGGGGACCACAGTATTAGAAAATATATCTAGCC